>NJDD01017742.1:7665-21472 GCA_002245505.1 Calephelis nemesis | reverse complement strand
CGCCCCCACATCCACCCCTGCCCCTGAACGATACATACCGCCTGAGCAACATTGGTAGACGCTTCTAAAGGGCGTGTTAAAGAGACACATTTTATCAGTGAAAGTGAAATATTTGATGCGACATTCTGTGCTATACATAATATTGTAAATATTTTTATAACAGCCACATAATATTGCTTAATAACTGTTGATAGATTTATTGAGTAATATCGTTAATAGACCTTGCGTAAAGAGTTCGAAAGAATAGTAATAACCCGCGTTATGCGAGGTATACTTTACTCGCTGTTTACTGCAGCGCCCTCTATCAAAACACTATTGATTAGAATTCACGAATTACTTGTCATTGTTCACACATCTTTAAAGTGTAAATAAAAAAACTAAATCTATTTTGATCCCTAGCGTTTTAGTATTCTGGAAAAAAATTCAAGATTATTTAATGTAATAATTAGAAGATGATCACGCAAATATGGAACTTCTGATGCTATATAAGAAAACTAAAATATGGAGGAATCATAAGAATTTATTTATGACTGCAATAAATTATTAGTTAAATGTGACTAATTACTATTTGTATTTCTGTCATTCTAAAGCATCTTAAACGTATATTTTGAAATTAGCTCTTCCAGTATTACAAGCAGGACAGATTTTTTTTAAAATTTTACAATTTAATAGCTAGAAATATATAATGAAATGAAGAAAAAACAACGGTTTGTAATGTAACATCAAATAATCGTAATTCAAACATTGTTTACATTGGACACAGTGTCTGATGAGTATGAGATTAATTTATTGATTTTAATTGTACTTTACATAGCTAAAAATTTTGAATTGTTATTGATAAAAATAATGAAATCTCTTTATTTTTATGTAAGAGAAAAAAAGTGAAAGCCGTTGACTGGATGATGAATTATTGTCACCCATAAACAATTTGGGTCTCAAGGTTGTGTTGCCGAATGGGTAAACACAGTCCCTAAATCGTATTGCTTTAGATTCATCTATAAATATGATTTCATTTTAATAGAAACGACTTTTGACTTTAGTCATTTTCAATTTACATTATTTCTATATTGAAACATTTTAAGCTTTTTTTTCCATTGATTATCTGTTTCATGGTCAAATTATATTCATGTTTTTATTTAAATACACGCTAAGAATAGTGTCCAAAATTAACGTGATTTCATAAACTGTTCAATTTTTATATTAGCCAAAGCATTTTTGATTAGGCATGATTATTTTATCCCAGTTTGCGGCCAATATGACTATAATAAACTGGTGGCTGATTATGTATCTCAGTGGCCAACTCAAATTAGAAAAGTGTACGTCAAATATTTGTTAAATGACATCATTTGTGTTTGCTATCTCTATTGTATTTCTGTTGGTCACTGGAGATAGCAAATTTAAAACACGTCATTTGACAGCTATTTGATGTACACTTTTCCATTTTGAGTTGGCCACTGAGATACATAATCAGCCGCCAGGACGCCTTTACTTATTTAATCTATTTAAAAATTGCCTTGCGACTGAGACTCACTTAATATGGCTTTTAATTATTTTAGCCTGGTTTTTTATTAGTTATGACTTCTTAAATAAATTCTCATGAACTAGTCATGGTTCCTTACAATTTCCAAGTAATACTAAGATTTGAATTTGACTAAAACAAATCTTAAGGTGCTGATAGACTTGAGCATTCACTTTTAATAGAACATCGAGCATTCGCCGTTTTTTTATTTGTCGAACTGAACAACGAGCCAAGCCAAGCATAGAGCCAAACATTGCTATGAATATTTTCATGAGCATTCTAGTGAATGCTCAGAGTGTCAGACTTGATGGTCACGTGTCATTTATATTCTTTGGTAATTCTCATTACGTGAAAAAAAAAATACAGCAACAGGGGTCCGGGGAGGGACGTCTCTATGCTCAAAGCAATGCTCGCTAGAATGCTCGTCAGAACCCTCAATAGAATGCTCGCTAAAATGTTCTCGTTATTTTTTTGTGATGTAACATTCGCACAAATGCTTATTACAAGTGAATGCTCAAGTCTATTAGCACCTTTACGGTCACTCAATAGTAACGCCTAAAATTTCAGTATTTATGATAGGACTAGGATAGTGTGAACAAATTTTAAGTATGTTGACGCTTAATTGTCTCTGATGTATTTAAGTATCTTTAATTAGAGAAGACTTAACGAGTGTGAGATGAAATGTCTGCTATGGTTGAATGACGGATGTGATACGTTGCTAAGTTAGAATAAGTCGAATATAGGCTTTAAGAAGTATTTATCTTTTAAATAACTTAGCGTAGATAGATACTTATAGTTTAGATGTTTTGGTTGACATTTATCACATCCAAATCACATGTGTTACATAAGTAGTGTGTTTACAGTTGTAATGTATACTATAGTTATTGTATTTAACTATTTATATAATAGATATGTGGTGTTTAAACCCGAAATGTGATCTGACTGCAAGAAATTGTATTCGATTTTCCTTTAAAATTATCTTATACAGGAACAAGGCAAATTATTGCTTTCGATTAGTAATACTTTTTGCAAGTATCTTCACTGCTAGATAAAGCGTGTGCCAGTAATGTCTTTTACATAGCCTACGAACATCTGGTTCTGACAGGTGCCGTGCATTATATATTTGGCATTTAGACTATATCTGTTTTATTACAAATGGAGACATTTTTTAGTATATACTGTCTAAAATTTTCAATCAGTAATTTGTTGCCGCGTCATTCACAGGTAGCATAACATTGGTTGGACGTCAATTTTAGACAGTGTTTAATTAAACAGGCGTCTAATTTGTTTTTGGTAAAGCTGTATGTCTTTTTTTTCCCATAATGCAGTATTAGTATGTTATGCCAACATCAAGCGTTTAGACATTTGTGGTATCAGGTATTACAGAGAAAAGCAGATGTTGATTAAAGGTGCTTTTCTTCAATACGTAATATGAAAGATAAAAGAAAAAGTATGCGATGCTCCACACGTATATACGCGCGAAGACCATAGGCAGTGAAGATATTACAAAAAAATGTTGGTTGTCCCTTACGAAAAGAACTGCAGTGTTTTAATTATTATTTTAATAGTAGCATATTTACAACATATTCTGACATTTTGACATTGACTTTAATTTGACAGCGGAACGCAGTAGTGTCATCTCAATGTGGACAACTAGTTTTTAAGATAACGTAAGAGATTCTACTAATTGTAATACTACTAGTTTGCGAAATTATTCCTGTTTTGATGTAACTTTGAGATTTTTGAATATCGTTTACATGAGTACAACCAATATTATTGCCATTATTGAAGTAGATTATTTGAAATCGTTGATTTGGATATGTTTACATAGCATTATTTTATGTGATATTTATGTAATGCTTGATTTTTCAAGTTTAGATTCTCAAGATTTCACACAAATTTAATTAAAAACTCGTTTACTGTATTATCAAAACGTGTTATTAGTTACTTCTAAAGATTCGTGTATGTTGTCCTATGTACAGGTAACATAAATCATAACTAATGAACATTGCATTTTAAATTGTACTGTACCGGCAATATGTAATAAATATTAAAAAATGTATATGTCTTTTTTTTATCTTACTCTATTACCTCGCAGTGAATATTATATTTTTCTTTTTTTATTAATAATCCTATAATTTAAATAAAAAAATGTGTGCGTGTACTAGCGTACACTCGTAAGAAGTGAAGAAGTGAAGCTTCTTTATGACGTTATTTTTCAAAAATAATTTACTATATGCAACTTTACAGAAATTGGTTAAATAAAGTTTATTGCCAATCCCTACTCCGCTGGAGAAAGTATACTTCGAATCACGCGTGGTAGGGATAAGAACAAAGTTGGCGCGTAACGGAAAAATGTGACGCGTAACGAAAAAATGTTACACTAAAAAAATTTCCAACCCCAAAAAAGAAGTTTCACTTCAAAAAATCAATAAGTAAACTCCCGGGAATACATATATTATGTAATGTCGCTAAGACCCATCTCAATCACAGGCCAGCTTTCAAACAAAAAAAACTGTATAATAATCGGTCCGTTCGTTCTGAAGCTAGGATGCTACAGACACACAGACACGTCAAACTTGTAACACTCCTCATTTTCCGTCGGGTGTTAGAAATTAATGGAATGAAATTTATTTGAAAAATGTGTGTGTTATAAAGATATTTTAAGCATTCCAACATATTATTCTACCATATTCTGGTAAATTATAAATAAAATATTTAAAAAGTAAATATTTGTGAATATTTTAATATTTATATCACATCACTTATTTATATTTTTCATGAGCTTCATGATTTAACAAAACAGATTAATTTTAATCATATATATCGTTTATTACTATCGTTACCAACCTTAGCAGAATCAGAATCAGAATATTCTTTATTCACATGAACCATACAAATGGTATTTGTGCGCGTCGACATTTTTTTAAACTACCACCGGATCGGAATCGCGGCCTCACACTGAGAAGATCCGGCGAAAGAAACTCAGCGGGCTTGTCTTTTTTCAATAATAATATTTACAATATAATCTAGCTTAAAAATACAAATTACAATCTAATTTTAACTTAAATAAAAGGTACAACAAATTACATTACAAATTGCAGTGGGAGATTGAAATCTCTATCCCCAAGCATGTTCATCTTCCAAATAATCTGAGACCGTATAATAGCCTTTTTGACATAATTTTGCTTTGATACATTTTTTAAACTTATTAATAGGTAGATCTCTAATATCAATGGGCAGCTTATTGTAAAAACGTATACATTGACCGAAAAAGGATTTACCAATTTTATGAAGACGAGTTTTGTATACGGCTAGATTATTTTTATCTCTCGTATTTACATTGTGAACATCACATTTTTTGGTAAACATACACAGATTTTTTTTGACATACATTAAATTCTCATAAATGTATTGAGAACTGCAGGTTAAAATATTTATTTCTTTGAATTTTTCACGCAGGGAATCCCTTACATTAATATTATAAATAGCTCTAATGGCTCTTTTTTGTAATACAAATATAGTACTTATATCTGCAGAGTTTCCCCAAAGAAGTATCCCGTAAGACATTAAACTATGAAAATAGCTAAAATACACTATTCGGGCCGTTTCAACATCTGTTAATGTTCTTATTTTTTTACTGCAAATGCTGCTGAACTAAGCCTATTTGCCAGTTTCTCAATATGAGGGCCCCATTGTAATTTATTATCAATTGTGATGCCTAAAAAGACAGCGGAATCAACCAGATCCAGTTTAGATCAATTTAGTTGTACATTGGAATCTACTAGCCTAACATTGGGCATTGAAAATCTAATACATTTCGTCTTATTACCATTTAAAAGAAGATTGTTAACTGTGAACCAATGTACAACTTTAGAGCTCGCGACTACGCCGGCGTATTTAGCTCTACTTTAAAAAACCTGTTTAAATCTTAGGATAAATAGTAGCCTCAGTTACCGAGAGAGGTATTTCCAAACGATTATGACTTAGGCACCTTCAAGAAAAAAGCTTACTCATTTCTTAAAGGTCAGCAACGCATCTGTGATACTCCTGGTGTACATCAGGTAACCCACTTACTCGTTTACCTCCTCTATATCACTTTCAAGCCTGGAAGGCTTAACTTTTTGTGTAATACATAATATAAGTTATGACTTAGCATTGAAAACTTTAATTGAAGGAAATAAGAAATAGTAAAATAATCAATTTTTTTTTATTTTAACCTCTCACAAAACATATTATTATACAAAAAATATTATATATTTTTTCCTTATTTGTCACCGATTTTCATAAGGTAGTGCAAAGGGAGGGAGTGAATCTAACACTTTGGAAGTGTCTATTTATGCAAAATATTAATAAATATCTAGAGATAGGCCTGCTACAGTTATGTTGCTAAGATGTTTTTGCTAATTATTGTAAAAAATAGCGGTTAACTGATGTAAAATAGCACTATCTCTTGGATATGCTATTAGCATTGGCCGTATAACATCTTACTGAGAAAAAACGTCATTTTCTTTTAAACATATATTTTTTAGTTCTTGTGCTGTGCTGTATATGTTTAGCGTTTTCTCTGATTTTGTATAAAAATTCGTAGAGCGGTTCAAATTATATTTACCTTCTAAGTTTTGACTTTGTCTTTCAATAATTTACCAACGGACGGAGAGACGGTCATGTATAAGTGTAGACCTGAAAAGTAAAAAAAGAATATCTATGAAAAAAGTCACAGACATTCCGTTTTATGTATTTATGTTTTGATTGCTTGCTGTTTGGTATAGTTAATAAATTAATAAATAATCCTGGACAAGTTAAACAAATTGAATCTAACCCCAAAGTAAGCATATTATATTATGCTTGCGTTATGGGTGTTAGTCAACGATACCAATACATAGAAATACTTAAGTAGATACCAGACTAAACTTAATAAATATCCAGACCTGGAAATGAAGACATCTAAATTTTAATCACACAACTGCCTGCCCCCGTCGAAAATCGAACCCGAGCCTCGCGGTTGGTCGTTGTAGATAGGTTTGTACGCTAGCCACTCGACCAACGAGGCGTTCAATATAATTATTAAGTCCAAATGAAATATGAATTACGAGAAATAATGCATTCTCGGACTGAGCACATAAATTTCAGAGACGTATAAACCTCTTGGTTGGTCACAAACATAAAAAGGAAAAACACACATTGCAATGTAATTATTTTCAATATCAAAGCAGAAATAATGTCCACTCATTAGGTACACACGTTTCAATCATTTTATATAATCCTTAATTATACGAGGTTATTTAGATAATATATTTCATGTATAATATATCCTTTAACCTTCAGTCATAAGACAGGCTGTAATTATGGAAACTCGGTGTTTTGTACTTATTTTTTAATATTTTTTTAGGGAAACTTGCTTTTGTTATTTGATCCACCCAGAATCTGCAAACGGCTTGGTTCCATATTTCTACTATTATTACTAAGCTTGTGTTAATTTTAAATCAATATAATGACTTTAGTGCTGATACCACATATTATTTTGACATGCAGAAGGGTATCAAAATCTTTAGGGATGTTGACTCAGAGTTATAAAATTTGATAAAAAGCAAATAAGTAAATGTTTCATTTTTCAATAATACCGACTAAATCTAAATATTATTTAGGTTATTTAGATTCTGCAGTAATTCGTAATTTAAATATTACTAATTAAATACGTAGCCAAGTACTATCGTACCTAGAGTCTTAGTATATTGTGTTGTAAAACTCAAGCTATAAAAAATATCTTCATTTTGACGACCACCCACCACCACCCACTGCATGCACGCAGAATTAAAACTAGAAAAGGGTCAGGGTACGAGCGTTACCGGTATAAAAGTAACAAGGTGACGATATTAATGGTTGTGAATTTAGGTCCAGGTTCTCGAGAATCAGAGGTTTTTAATATTTTTTTTATATTGCATGATATCCAAGCGGGCCATAATTTGTTATTTAAATTCATACGTCTATTTTGACACAGGTAAGGTGTTAAAGAAGATGTAAAAACCTTACAAAAAATGCCATTAACGACAGCAGTTTATTGTTGTATTGACGGCTCACATACAAAAAATTGTTTAAGATATATGAATGTACCTACTTGCCGATCAATCTTTATTACATAATATATACAAATAACTAGTTTTTATGCAATTCAGTGCAAATCTCGGGCACTATTAACACATCTCCACCGCCACATTAAAATTATTCAATAATGAATTCAAATTATAAATTCATTTTAATATGGCGGTTTGGTTAGTTGACGATACTTAAAAATATTTTAAGAATTATGTTCACGCCCATATCCCCGAAGGGTTAAGCAGAGGCACAGCCAAGACACCCACGACTAGCCGATGACACTAAGTCCCACAATGTGATAGGTGGCAAGCCTATCGTCATCTGGGCACATATCCAATCCTGAGCAACGTTTTTTTATAAGGATATGAAAAACCAAATTTTCTTTTTGATGCCTGACCCGAGATTCGAACCCGGGACCTCATGCAGTCAAGTCCAACACCCGGACCGCTAGACAATTATTAATCGTGGCCACCAAGCCTTTATATTTCTGGACTTAACTTTTTTATCAAATTTTTAACTGCATTTAGGTAATCGAGCCGAATCTGCCAGATACACTAATCAAACGCAAAAACGATTAGTCTACAAATAGAGATTTCGATACCTAGACCTACTTTGGGATCAGAAATAAAAAGGTTTATTAAAACTAGCTTTACTTAAGCTACAAATAGCCTTTTTGTTCTATTGTAATAGATGTTTTAATTTAATGGTTTGGTTCCTGATAAGTATTTGACAAATAAATAAATGCGGTCGAAATGAGAGCACTACGGAAAATCTGTGGTGTAACGCTCGCTGACCGCATTCGTAACAGTGGGATCCGAGAAAGAGTGGGATTGAAAGAAAGTGCTGGTGTTAAAATGCGAAAGGGCATGCTCCGCTGGTTCGGTCATGTAGAAAGAATGACAGATGAAAGATTGACAAAGCAGATATACAATGCGAATGTGGATGGATGTAGGTACCCGGGGAGACCAAGGCTGACATTTCACGACCAGATCAATCGGATATTATCCGAGGGTGCTGTCAAGAGTCTCCGAAACCGGATCGGATCAGTCATGTCAGGATCGTGAGGTCTGGCACTCGACACTCTCTGCCTACCCCGTAAGGGACTTGGCGTGAAAATATGTATGTATGTATGTGTGTGTATTTGACAAACCGCTGGTCTCTTAAGAAGATTTTCTTTTAAAATATTTGTAATGTGGACTTGTGAAAGATGGTGTTTCGATAAATTAGTAGTTTTTTTTATCTATTACATAGATACCTATCATCTCCTTACATATTCCTTCCGTTATGACGTCAGTACTTGCCACTTTCATGTTCTTGTTTGGAGAGAAAGGCTGCCGTCAAATTTACTCAAGAGGGTTAATAATAAGGCTTCAATCTCAGCTTCAGACTGAAATGGTTGGTGTAGACAAGTGACCAGGGCGGTCTTAAACAATACTCAGGCACAAAATAAATGGGTCCTATCCTTTTGGAATATATAGAATCACTAGTTTTTCCACAACCATTACTTTTATTCATAGCGTTTCATTTTGCTTAACGTGCAAGTGGGTCGCCTAAGTGATCGTCGCTGTCCAAAGACTTTCGCAGAACCAGAGGTGAACAAGAGGTGAGATGAGGTGAGATTTGCCGACATTGTCGAAATAAGTAGGTAGGTACGCTCTTTTCTCAAAGGTTCCTACGCCTAATGTAAAATGTAATGTAAACATAGATAAGTACTATACCTAAATTATAAGTGTTTCAGTTTTTATACTTTTTTCCAAATTACTTTTATAGTGTCAAAAATAGTGATTTGTCGCTTAAGACGTTTACTTTAGAGCGCCATTGTTCATAGTAATCATGGAAAGGGGGAGCGCGGTGATTGGCTCTTCTGGCTGACTGAGTATGGGGCCTTAATGTTTTAGCTAGTATTTTAAGGGTCCATGTACGCTAAAATACGTCAGCAGTATAATGTATTTTTCATACAAAGCAATCATGGATCTTGGTGACAAAAATACACAAGATTAACATGAATATGCTTTATAAGACTAGTGTTTCCAAAACACAATTCATTTCACTTTGCTCGATAGAAAAAAATCAAAAAGTTAACCTTTTTTGAAAGCAAAACCCAACTGTCTACTTCAATAATGAAAATATCGAAACCAGATTTAACGTAAACATAGATAAGTACTATACCTAAAAGATAAGTGTTGCAGTTTTTATACTTTTTTTTAACTTGTATAGTGTCAAAAGTAGTGATTTGTCGCTTAAGACGTTTACTTTAGAGCGCAATATTTCATAGTAATCATGGAACGGGGGAGTGCGGTGATTAGCTCTTCTGGCGGACTTAGTATGTAGCCTTAAGTGTAACAAAATCTTCTCGCACATCTATGTCTAAGTCATTTTCTATTAATCAGCTCTACACTGAAAACCACAGCCTACGCCGCCATCCACATCGACGAAGATAAAATAGAAATAGACGAAGAAAGTGAATCAATGAGGTCACGACCACCAGTATTACACTGAAGACACTAGGAGGAGGAAGTCATTTTATGAGGGTTAAGGGATGTCATAGGCTTGCCACAGATTGTGGGACTTATGGCCGATTTCACCAAGAGCCCCTATACTTTAGGGGACCTTTTAACGTTACTTATGGGACTGTTTCCATATAAAACAGTTCCCTAAAACACGTTAAAAGGTCCCCTAAATATAGGGGCTCTTGGTGAAATCGGGCATTAGTGTTTTCGGCTAGCCGTGGGTGCCCGGGTTTTGCCTCTGCCTACTCCTTCGGGGATTTGGTCGTGAAGATACTTTTGATGGTTGTCTAGTCTACCAAATGCTGAAGCTATGAGATGCCGTTCGCTTGTGTTTGGACCAACTTGGTTACAGAGTATTTAATAGAGTAATAAATGCAGTTTCAAATTTGTGTTAGTTGACATCCGCCGGCCTCTTAATTAAAGCTTAAAACTAAATAAATTTATGGTTAAGTAATTTTTCATGATTACGTTTAAGATGATAAATGAATGTTTGCTTTAAGTAACTAATTACCGACAAAATCTTTCACGCACTGGCAGTTTTAATAATGTGCAGACAGCACCACATTATCTAACTTGTGGTAAACAAAACAAAAATTGCATTTCCTACAATGGAACGGAGAATTGATCTCTATATAACGCAAGCGTGACCGCCGATCGCTTCCATTACTATGACAGTCGTCGCCGCCAATCAACCGGCAAAATAATCTCATTCTAATTGTGTTTTTAAAAAGTTATCGAGTAAAAGTTTTGTAAATCAAGATGTGGGGGGCGATTTTGATTGTAAGTGGATTTTTATAATGTTTTGTTAGTTTGGGACCATTTTAAGCAGTACCTAGGTAATAAGCGGTGAAATTAAATTATATATACTTACAAAAAAAGAATTTTCGATTTTAATGTAATGTCAAAGTAAACAAAAAATCGACATCCTTATAATTGGAGGCATAATCACGTAACAAATATACAGTAAACACATGCAGTATCTAACTGAAAACCTCAGCTTTTTAGTCTGTTAAATTAAAAATAACAGGCTTCAATCACAAATTTTACGTTTTTGCCTTTGACGGAAGCAAACACTAGACATTTCTTTTTTACATCTCAATCATAATTATCAATTTTGTTACCATTTGTGTGAATTAAATAAATGAGAATGCATAGTCTTACATGAATCGAATGGAAAACATAAAGGAAAACCTTACTAACTATGAAAAAAAAATCGTTTTGCAATTATTTGCTGACATAACAATATTAACCAGCACGGAACTACTAAGAAAAAACAATCAAACTTAGAACGTCCTTTTTATTAAGTTGACTAATTTTTGACTACATTTATATTATGCTAATAATATTTCAGTAATATATAATACATATAGTATAAAACTGACCTATGTTGTGACTTCCTCTGACAGCTATTCGAATATTTGAATTTTGAACAATTAAATATTATATTCGCTCTTGCTTGGTCAATTTTGATGAAACATAACTAATAAATAGGTACTGAAAACACTACACTTTAGGTCTAAAATGAGGTCTAAAAATATTACACTTTAGTAACAGATACGAGGTGTTGACCACATTGGACGAGGAGTTAGCGTACACACCTAATTCTACCGACCAGTCCGCGGTTCGGGTTCGATCCCCGACGGAGGCTGGCATTTGGGTAATGAACATCAATAAGTATCTGTATTTCGGGATCTGGGTGTTTTTTATATTTATTATAGTATCTAATCAAGTGTTTCTATGTATGTACGTACTTATTGGATTGGTTCGATCAATGTGTGTTATTACTAATTGTCCAGGGACATTTATGATACAACAATAAGGAAAAAGGGGTGTTTTAAGTTCGATGTGTATGTGTGTTTGTCCGTCTATCTGCTAAAACTGATTAACTTCTAGACGAATTGAATTTCGCTGTGGATTTTTTTGTTTAAAAGTTAACGTGATCGAAATGATTCTTAGCTATATTAAGGAAAAAATGTGATTAATTTTGAAGTCAAATAAGCAGATGAATCTCTTGATATTTTGCCATTCTGAGGCTGGTTTGTATTTTTTCCGAACTCGTGTCAGCTCTAGACCGGAACACGAGAGTAGCGAGCATTATCGTATTGTTGTGATGGCAATAATTATTAACTTTGTAGTACCAATTTGCCGCTAAGTTTTATTACTGTTTAACTTAGGCACATACTGTTGTACAAATATTACACTACTAAATACCGTACCGTGTTACCGTATTACCGTGTTAGTCCGGGCTCCTTTGCACAATAGACCATCTGTCACTAACACCGTGACATCTGACTAGGTGCTAGAGTTTCGTCCGGATTGGTACCGCAACCTTATCTATGCCTGCCACCATAACGTCATGACGTTGTCCGGTTTGGAGGGTAAGGTAGCCGGTAAACTTACTTTTGCTCGAGGCCTAACATCCCGGCCTCAGGTTGGCAACGCACCATTACCAACTTTGGTGTCTCTCGGCGGCGTGAATTTCTTACCATCAGGAAATCCGTCTGCTTGTTTGCCTTCCAATGTAATAAAAAAAATTAATACAATAATATAATAATTTTGTAATTCAATACTTATACATCAAAACGTGTCTAGCTAGTAGCTACTCTGTCTATTACATAGTTAGTAAAAAATTGAAAAGTAAGAAAGTGTCGCTGTTTTATAATGCCTACATTTAAGGCTAAACTGCTGAGCAGTTTTCCGGTTGAGTTTAAGCGAAATTGTTTACGGAATATTCATGTACCTGGGCACGGAATGACTGTAAAGGTTTTGATATAATTACATCACATTATAGTTATTAATTTCCGAACTACAAAGCTAAAATTAATAACTATTAAAATGTTAAAAATTAATAGCCTTCCAAACCGGTAGCAGACATTTTATTAACTAATTTTGGTGATCATTAACGCTTTTTTATAACTTTACAAAGATTAATGATTTTCATCCTAATTTGTATATATCAATAAAATTTATATACAAAGTAGGTGCGTATAGATGACTGAATAAAAAGATGATGATATTTTATAAAAAGGTTACCTTTTTTTGTATACCTGGCATCACCTAGAACTTATTGTTTTTGTGTTCTGCACTAATTTATTGGGTAATCCTTGAGGACTAAATTTCACATAAATTGTAGCTTTTGGGTAAACTTCGAAATTGGGATATAGATGAGACCGAAAGTCAAAGTTTATGTTGTATGTAGACTACACTTTCCCTTCAACTTTGTTCGTGTCCCATTACTTTTTTCTTTTAATCAAAATTGTCTATGTCATCAACTGAGTGCTTTTGATATATTAGTGGAGTATTTAATTAGGTACAACGACGCGATTTGATAATTATTTTTTCAAAAGATAACTCTTGATTGAAATAAATATAAAGCTCGTATTAAGATAGTAATGTGTAGCTTAAAATATATAATACAATTTAATTTTTATAAATCTTAAGAAATGAAATTTAATTTAAGTTCGGTTTAATTTTTAAATGGACTGTTGATTTTAATTTTATTTTAATTTTAATGTGTAATTTAATTTTTAATTTTATTTATTGTTCATTAATTTTGAATTATGATTTTGTTTTTTTTTTTATTTTGATAACTAATGATTCCGACATGGTCCCATATTAGTTTTATCACCATCCCACTAGTACATAGTTTTTAAAGTTATACTTAATATACCTAATACTTAAT
>NJDD01017682.1:0-11382 GCA_002245505.1 Calephelis nemesis | reverse complement strand
GTACTTGAAATACTATTCGTTTTCAAGTAATTTCTGTTTCATTCTTACTCGGACTAAATCTCGACAAAGGAATGTAAAGCGTGTGTAAATACAGGGACATCACTATCTATTCAATTTATTGCCGTCTTAGAACTGTCAAATTAGACAGAAATTTTAGAAGTATGGTGACAACGGAATACCATTTCTCTAAAACTAATTTAATATTAGAAAATTTTAGGTTAGTTTAGAATTAGCGGTGACACAACAAAATCGGCACCATTGTTTGTCTTAAATATTTCTCATCCCTAATCTTACATATCTGTTTATGAATTTGACATGTTGTCATAGCAAGATGCCAATAAGAAAGCAGTGCCTCACTTCCCCGCACCTCAGCTATTTGCCAGAATTGTTTCAAAGCAAAATTATAAAGAACAGGCGTCTATTGGGATGTGTGGTCAATGTGGCAATGAGACAGTGGATTCCTGTGCTAAACAGGCGACTCAAATTGGGATCACAGATCATTATATAATCCCTCCATCGGATTTAAATGCTCTGGCCTCTTTAACTTTAAAATCTTCTAGGTCCAATTTATGGAAGGTATCTAAATCAGAAAAAGGCAAGTTTTATGGGAATATCCAAAGCAACATCCCATTAAACCTTGGTTTTTTAAATACAAAGGCCTACATAAACAAGCAATATTTTATCTACTATATGTCTCCTTCGCCTGAACCATGCATGCACTCCTGTTCACCTTAGAAAACTTCATGTAAAAGACCACTCCTTTGTGAATGTGGTTTAGATCTCTAGATCATATATTTTTTTCCTGTAATAAATACCAGATATCTTTGTATGATGTTCTTCCAACAGAAATTCCACGCCCTATTAATTTTATAAGCCATAACAAAGGATTGTTATTTATCGAATATAATATTATCGAAATATATGCGTGCTAATAACATTAGATTGTAGTAATATCTTTTGTAATATATTTGTCCCTTCTGTTGTATTTCTTCTTTGTTTGCATGTTATTTGTTACATATATGAGTCTATTAGTAGCAAAAACCGCAATGACCTTAGAAAAGTAAAAATGACATAACTAGTGTACAAAACTCCATAGACAAAATACATCATTTTTTATATTAGTCATATGAACCTAAACTCACTTAGTCCAATAGAAAACGGCTGTGAAACTTTTTAGTTTGCTACAAAAACAACATTGCCCGTTCCTGTTTGTATCAAATTACGCATTGTCTCTATCCACCAATCACGTCACGTTTTTCGATATGGCGGTTTATTGTGTACATTCGTGAGTTTGCTCCCGGTTTATTTTAGTTTTCTCGAGCAAAAAGTTATTAATTCGGAATAAGTTTATTAAAATATGTGACATGGAGTGCTACTCTGAAGTTCTTGACAATAAACAGGCACGAAAACGGCGAATTAATGCTGCAAATTGGGCAAAGAATCGTGCTAGAGAACAACGGTGAGTATATTACGCTGATTATGTCTTAATACGTTTTACCTGTTCACTTTTTTGGGAAAATGTAAGCCCTTGGGGCTACCTCATCTTATATATATATATATATAAATCTTGTGTCACGATGTATGTTGCCAATAAACTCCAAAACTACTGAACCGATTTCGATAAAATTTCACATAGGTATATCTGTAGTTTGGTCCATTTTAAAAGATAGGATAGTTTTTATCCGAATGTTGGCGGGACGAAGTTAGCTGGGGCACCTAGTATTATTATATTTTTGGAACTTTGGAACATTATATAAGTAATCTTATGTGTTTAAACTGATTCTGAAACTTTGTATACCTATACGATAAACTCTTACTAACATAAATATTGTATGCTTAACGCCTAAAAATATTATGTAAGAGTTGATGATTGAACTCTTTTTATTTTCATACTTTTTAATAAAAATTTAACAATTTATAAAAGCAATTACTCAATCTTACTTTCATAACATTTCTTAGTAAGTATATCACTTAATTTCTGTTTTCATCCCACATAGCAGTTACGTTAGTATAGCGGAACCAACATTTTGTTTTATTGGGCTATTTTGATAGCTCCGCAACTCTATGAATGATTACCTACACCGGAATGTTCGACCACTGTGAATAACTAAAAATCCAAATGACAATGTTTTTTTTTTTCAGGTATGCAGCTAAACATTTGCCTGTTAAGCCGACTTGTGAACATAGGTAAATGCAAAAAGTTACAATGCTCTAAAATTCCACTGCAAGATGTACGCAAATTTCATGAGTCTTTTTACCAATTGAAAGACAAAGTAAAACAAAACTCATTTATATTGAAACATGTGAAAGGTATAAAAACAAAACGTCGTCGTCCAAGATCTGAATCTCGAAATTACAAACCTAGAGGCTTGCAGCTGAAATATATGATATATTGTAGATCACAACTTAAAATGATGTAAGTTTGCCAAAAAGCATTTCTTCAGGTTTTGCAAATTAAGAGATACCGCGTAGAGGATGTTATAAAGAATTATCACCTACATGGAAATTTTCCTATTGTAAAACGCGGAGTTGACCGTATGTCCCACAAATTCAAGGACAAAAAAGAAAATGTTGTCAAATTTATAAAAACATTTAAGTGTTCAGAAGCTCATTATTGTCGTGTCAATTCGAGGCGTATGTACTTGCCTTCAGAGCTAAGTATTAATAAAATGGCCCAAACGTATATAAACAATGTAATCAAGCACAAAAAAACCTCAAAGTGAAAAAGTTGTATTTCAGAGCCATTTTCAATAGGTACTAGTTTTAATTTGGGCTTTGGGAGTCCTCGGGTCGACGTGTGCTCAGCTTATCTTCAGTTTAATGAAAAAATAAAAATTGTGCAAAGTGATAGTGACAAGGCTACGCTAATGGGTGAGAAAACAGTACACAAACGTCGAGCTAATGAATTTTTCAAAATGTTAAAAGAAGACGATCGTAAAATAAAGATCCTTAGTTTTGACTGCCAGAAAAACATACCGCTGCCCAAAATACCAGACCAGAGTACCTATTATTCCCGTCAACTGTACTTTTACAATTTCACAATTGTGGAAGGTAACTTCAAATCAGCATTAACAAAAGAAAATGTGTTTAGTTATTGCTGGTCAGAAGATAAATTTGCAAAAGATGCAAATCTCATAGTGTCTTCAGTTAACCATCGGCTTTGCAATACAGATTTTCCACCAGGATGTACCTAATCAAGTTCGACTTATGGCCGACGAGTGCACCGGTCGAAATAAAAATTCTATGCTTATAGCAATGCTCTCACGTTGGCTAACCAAAGATGCACCAACTCAAATACATATTAAAGTAGTTTTTCCATTTGTGAGACACTCATTTCTTCCGCCGGACAGAGTATTTGCTCATATTGAAAAGGAGTTACGAAAACTTGAAAATATAATCAAACCGAAAGAATTCTTTGATGTGGTGGAAAAACATTCTACCGCCATAAACGTTGCTACAATGGTTCAAGTATGTATTGGAAAACCGTCGTTAAAGATTTATTTTTGATAACTACAAAATGGCATGTACCTTTTTCAAAATGCAAAAGGTTTTATTTGAAACGATCCAGTAAAAGTAATGATATGGTTGGAGTAAGAGGAGAACTCCACTACAGATTTGAATCAGAACAATACAAAAGCGTGTGCAAAAAAGGTAAAAACACGGCTATTATTTCTCCAACCGCTATTCCACAATGCGCACAAGTAAAACCGTTAAAATTTAGAGACATTAATAAATTGTTATGTACTCATTTTGGAGACAAATGGCGCAATTTACAGGTTCTAGAGTACTATAACAGGGTAATACCGTCAATACAGGAAATACCGGACGAAAATATGGTTGACGATATCGATTTCCTTGAAGACTCGGTATATGAAGAACAAGAAGAGTCACCATTACTTATAATTTAATATCAGTTTTGTTTAACTAGTAAAGTTCTCAAATCAATCATATTTTTATTTCAAGTAATAAGTATCAATATGGCTCCATTATTCTAGGCCAGGATTTTCAAAGCCAACAAAGTCCATGTTGTTTTTGCAACAAAAACCGCAACGTTCATCCAAGTGTTACAAAGTCAGCCAAGTCCATAATGTTTTTTTGGTTATTGTTCTAGTTCGTAAATATTTTGCGTGATTAAGTTTAGTATTTGATTAACTAGGTACATTATTTTTTATCAAACTACTATACCTAGTTCCACTTAAACTCACAGGGCCAACAATGCGTAATACGCCCAAGCAGCATCACAAGCTGTATAACAGCTTTATTAAAGTTCGTTTATACTCTTAATGCTGTATTTCTTGGCTGCACAAAGGCTGTATAAGCGCTTATACAGACCTTATATCCCTGAAATTGGCACAAATTATAAAGCGTTTTGCGTTATATTAGCTGTACAGTAGCTGTATAAGCATAAAATAGGCTACATGATAGCTGTTTCGCGGCTGAACTATGGTGTACGAGGAAACCAAACACTCCATTACTATCCATTGTAACTCACTTGTTAAGCTTTACGTTGTAAAAAGTCAGTTAAATAGAGTTGCAAAAGAATTAAAACGAAACAGAAGATATATATTTTAATATGATGGCGTTTATAATCAGGAATATATTGATCAAAGTTAACATTTATTATAAACGCTTTGTGTTTAAATATTTGGAGATTCGAAAGGCGCAGGATACAGTGCATTATCGTGCATAAATAAATTTACTGTGGACATAATATATATGTTGTGTGATAAAAAATAAACGCGCCAGCAAAATAACCAAGGAAGAGACATTAAATAAGGTAAGTAAATATGGTTTTATAGGTTAGAATTTAAAAATGTTTGAATTAATGGACGTAGAGCCTGTAACATATTTACTTCTTACTAACCTTGTAAATATCTCAGTTTTGACTCCTTATGTTTACTCGTAATGTGTACATCTTTTGGCCTTGTAAATACCTTTATTTATTGACTGTTTTTGAGGATGAGCCCCTTACGATTGATGTTGCTCCTCTTTTTCCTTTCTTTTTCAGATATTTTTGTTTTTATTATTCTTATAATTTACTAAAAAACACTAAAATTTACAAAAATTTGACATCTTCAATGACACTAATGAAAGTTTGAAGATGTCAAATATTATTTCTTTTTTATGGAAACGAGGAGGTTTAATTGACGTCAAAATTCTAATCGACCAATCAGATTTACCAATTTAAATTGCAAATTCCGGAACAGGTCGAGCCGGTATAAAAGGGGGACGATCCAGCCATCTGGGCATTCTGAAAATCGTGGCATAAGTCGACGGAGAAAACAATTAGAAGAAGTAACGGAGGAACTGCTGCCTGCTAACTACTATCTGGTGCTTGCTGTCTGGTGCCAGCTACCTGGTGCCTGCTGCCTGGTGTCCTCTCCTCGGTGGTGGACCCGAGGACCCTAAACCGGCGGTAGTTGCCCCGCCGGTGTACTTCTCTGGCCGCCTTCCCAGCGGCCCACTTCTCCCGCTGCTCCTGGCTGCTGAGGGAAGGCGCAAAAGGGTCCTCCTGCACCTACGCCACTGAGGCCCGTAGCAGCGGTCCTCCGTGCTCCGTCGACCAACTTCGAACCACCGACGTATCCCACGCCCATTTTTTTTCTTATCTCTAGCCGGCAGAAACAATTTTGTATAGTGTACAGTGCACAGACATTTATTGAGACTTTTATTTTAATTTTAAATACAGTTTACCTTTGTTTAGATTTTTATTTTAAACTCCTATCAACAGGATTTCCTACCAACAACAGCCAAACTTGAGTAAGTTTGACTGTTTGTTTGTTTGTCCATTTCCTGTTTGTTTGTTCATTTTTCTGTTAACATAGCGGTGGGTGGCAGCTAAGCCACCCCCACTACGTTACAAGCCTCTTTTGTGCATAATAGGTTATTGGACAAACGAATATTTAATTGATAAACATAAAACCATTAGTCAAATTTTTATGTACTCATGTTAATAATCTTCAATTTGTAATTGTTAAAATAGCGACAATTTGCTAAGCAGCCTAAATTCTATTTTTATGGTCTTATTAAAATGGCATTAATAGCTGTACTATGTAGGCAATGGATACTAGTATTCAGCTTTTAGCCGTTGATGGGCTGTATAAACGAATAAATTTACTACTAATGTTGCATAGCAGTGTTTCGAACATAACCTGTAACTCTTTTTAGGGATACGTAATATTAATTGAAAAACCAAAATGCACTAAGAGATCACATCGCGTCTTCGGAACTAAAGTACTAAAGTTATTTTTTTAGAAATTTCAAAGCAATTATACTTGTGCACAAACATACTAGTAACTAGATACAACAAAACTGTAGAGTATGCAGGTTTATGTGCGCGTGGCTGTGTTTTCCGCACTAGCCAATTTACGCCCCGCTACGTATGTATGCGTGGGCTGCGTCTACGCACTGCGCGCCCCCCACGCCGCACCTCAAGGCGACGGATGCTCCTGGAATAAAGCAGTACGTTCGCGTTGCTACACTTGCTAGCTAGCCGTTGTTGAACTCGTGCCGTCCACACGCCCTTCTTACGCATTGCAAACAATAACTAAATCTATATTTAATTTTAAAGCTCGCGTAAATTCATCAAATTTGACAGTAATAATATTTTAGAGTGTATCCTAAAACATTTTACAAGCGTTTATTTGTGAACGTCATGTAAGCGGGTAAATGAGCTTCAATTGTGAGTAGATGTGCATGATTGGAATGTGCGAGTAATGTGGGGAATGTGCCTTATATTAAATGCAATGCAATTATGTGTCTATCGTAGAATAAACGCTTTATAAAAATTAAGTGAGCCGCTAGATATCAGGCTGGCGAGTGTATTCTGAATTACTTATTATTCAAGGCTCACTTATTTTTTTTAAAGTTGGATGACGTCGGTGGTGCAGTGGCTATGGTATTGCGCCCAAGTGCGGGAGGTCCCGGGTTCAATTCCCAGTCGGGTCAGTTAAGGAAATAAACTTTTCTATATTGACTCGGGTCTGCGAAAGAGCCTCTACAAAAAGAATAAGGACAAAAAAATCTGGATCACGACAAGAAAACCAAAATCAGGAAAATCTAAAAGCTGGAGATCAAAAAAACCAGAACACCGGAATTCAAGAGGAAATACAAAATGATATGGAAATGAACGAAGTAAACTCTAAAAATAAGGCAAATGGCGCAAAACCTACTGAACAAGAGGAGGATGAAGAATCACTTTGTTAATAGGTCATAAAATTGTTTAGCTATCTAAATCGGTTCATTAAACTTAGAGTTGTTTTTTTAGTTTTTTAAAACACACAGTTTAGTTGTTTAAAACACACATTATCTCGTGACTGTGATTTTCTTATGAGACAGAGTAGTAAATAAACTATTATAAGTTAGTAAGTATGTTATAAGACTGACGGAATAGAGAAAAAAAATTTTTGTTGAGCTAACCTATTATTTAAGATACTTACATAATTGTTATTTAGGTAATTAAATAAAACTTCGTGTCACGTTTACGCAAGCTATATTCCGACTGCCGTACATACCGTTACCCTCCGGTAGGAGCCCTTCTCCGTCTACCCTCTACTAACATCCCTCCACCTTTATTTAGGGATACCACACTAAAAGTACTCTCTATAGTCCACTACACTAGTCCGCGGCTTTCGCGTCCGCTAAGGTATCCTTCTAGGTCCTTTAGGAGAATTGGTTGCAGATACACTGTCGAGGTCCGCAGAAGAAGGTTCGGGAGTTGCTACCTCTTGGTCACCCTGGCAATCCTCCCACTGGTCTACGGGCTGCGACGCCTCTCGATCCTCTTGCCAAATTCCGGATGGAGTTGGTTCCGATGACTCACTCCCGGACGGGTGTAATTCTGTGACCGGATATTGATTATTATTAAACGGTGCAGCCTTCTCTTCCTCTGATGAAGACCGCTCTCCATTCCCCTTTTTATCCTCCTCTTCCCCTTTAAATCTGCGTATTTGATTTCTATGTCTCTTAAGAACCTTATCGCTATTCTCTAGTTTGACTAAGTAGGCAGCCTTTCCAAGTTTTTTGCAAATTAGTCCTTTAGTCCATAATGTGTTTTGCTGGTAGTTGGTTTTAACCAAAACAACTTCGTCTACAGAAAAGTTGGCATTCCTATTGCCTTTATAACCGTGAACCTGCGAGGACTGTTTGTTGGCGACAGCGTTAGCCAATGCTGTATCGGCGGGCGACCATGACTTAGGATTTGCCAGATCAAGTCTACACCGTAAGTTCCTACCGAAAAGGATCTCTGCAGGAGAATGATTAGTAACGGAATGCTTGGAATTCCTATATTGAAACAAAAATTCATTTAATTTTTTATTCAAGTCTTTGCTGTTCGTCCCTGAAATAATTAGCGCCTTAATGCTTTTTTTTATTATTTTAACATAAGCTTCTGCTTGACCGTTGCTTGGGGGGTGGTATGTGGGTGACGTTATATGCGTAATACCATTGTCAGTACAAAATTTTTTAAATTCTGTAGAAATAAAGGATGTACCATTGTCTGTACAAATAGTATGAAATACTCCGAACCTTGACATTAACTCACATAATTTTTCCAAGACTACTCTAGTCCCATACCCTGTGCTAACATCAAATACCTCTGGCCACTTAGAATATGCATCTACAACTACTAAATAAACTTTACCGTTTAGAGGTCCCAAAAAATCTAAGTGAACCCTATGCCATGGCTCGGGGGGGTAGGGCCAGGGGGTAAGAGTCGCGCGGACCGGCGCGGGCTTAAGCCGCGCGCAGACGGCGCATGCGGCGGCCGCTCGCTCCAGGCTCGCCGCCATGCCGGCCCACCAGTATTTACTTCGCGCTTCCGCTTTCATCTTATTTATACCCAAGTGGCCACGATGTAATTCGCGAATCACTTTTTGCTTAAGTTTATCTGGGATGACAACCCTCGCTCCTCTCATTAAACACCCTTTTTCTACCGCTAGTTCCGTCTTAAAACTATAATAAGGTTTAAAAATTGAATTTAATTTTTTTGGCCACCCGTTTTCAACAAATGTAATTATTTCGCTTAAAACATTATCTGTTTGCGTCGCCTGCCTAATATCACGCACTGATAACGGCGCTGAGTCAGCCTGCCACACAAAGCTAACATACGTCGCTCGGTCCGAGCCTACGTCGCACGGATCGCGCTTAGCAACTAACCGGTCCCTACGTTCGCTTTGTTTACATTCCATTTGCATAACTGTTGCCACGGAGCGACTAAGAAAGTCTGCACTATTTGATGCGCTAGATACATATTCGATACTATAATTATAAGCTGAGAGGAATAATGCATATCTTTGTAATCGATTGGCAGACACTTCTGGGACACCCTTGTCTGGCCCAAATATGGACAGCAAAGGTTTGTGATCCGTTCTTAAAACGAAAGGCTCGGCGCGACCGTATAAGTATTGGTGATACTTTCTAACACCAAAAATTATAGCTGTAGTTTCTTTTTGAATCTGGCTATAATTCTTTTCAGCTGAATTTAATGAGCGAGATGCAAACGAAACTGGCTTCTCTATACCATCTTTTTCGATTTGTGACAAGATCGCCGCCAGGCCGTACGGAGACGCATTTACGGTCAAAATTATTCGTGCATCTGGGTTAAAGTGAGCTAAGGTCGTATCGGCACATAATATTTCTTTAATAGTAGTGAATGCTTCCTCGTGGGAACTATCCCAGGCCCATTTTGTATTTGCTTTTAGAAGATTGTGTAAAGGGTGCAAAATACCAGACGCGTTTTTTATAAATATTCTGTAGTAATTAACTAATCCTAAAAAAGACTTTAATTGTGAAATGTTTTCAGGCCGCTTAGCTGCTAACATAGCCTTCACTTTGTCTGGGCATTTATGTAACCCAAACCGATCAATTACATACCCTAAGTATGAAACTGAATTTTGGAAAAAATTACACTTCTCTTTTTTTAGCATAAACCCGGCATTTTGTAACCTATCGAAAACTTGGTTTAACCAACTTAAATGTTCTTCCCTATCCTTCCCAGTCACTAAAATATCATCAAGGTATTGGAGCACACCATCTATACCAGACAACACTTTTTCTAGTGTTCTTTGAAAAATAGCCGGCGCGTTGGACAAACCGAACACTAGACGATTAAATTTTTATAAACCTTTATGAGTATTGATACAAGTCAGCATTTGAGAGCTTTTACTTAATAATAATTGATTGTAGGCACTTGATAAATCTAAGGTAGTGAGTTGCTGACCTCCCTGTAGTTTTGCAAATAATTCTTCAATACGAGGAAGAGGATATTTTTCAACTAGAAGTTGTTTATTTAATGTACCGGAATAATCGGCACAGAGCCGTAAGCTTCCGTCGTGCTTTAACACGGGAACAACCGGACTGGCGTGCTCCGCGTAAGGTACTTGTTCTATTATGCCTAACCGTACCAGCCTATCAATCTCCTCTTCAATTTTACTTCGTAGTGCAAAGGGAACTGGCCTAGCCTTTAGAAAAATTGGTACTGAATTTTCTTTCAACTTTAAATTCACTTCTATATTTTTACAACAGCCTAGTTTATCAGAAAATAGTTCGGAATATTTTGCTAAACTGTTGTTTAAGTCCCAATTAAACTCACACGAATTTATAGGGCAAATCTGAAAATTAAATTTTGATAGAAAATCTCTGCCCAGTAAGGGGGGCCCACCTCCCTTTACGACATAAACGTCTAAATTATTTACCTGATTCTTATAAGAAAATGACAACAGTATTACGCCCATAACCGTCATTCTTGTACCATCATAACTTTGAAATATTTTTTTTGAATTTTGTAGGGTACAGTCAAAAAAAATTTGCGGTATAAAATATCGGAAATAACCGTTACTGCTGACCCTGTATCAATTTCAAACGTTATTGGAATTTTATTAACAATAATCGTCTCCTGCATAGGCTCCCCCCGGGAACTACGAATATTTAAAATTAAAACCTTACCGTCATCACCTTCGTCCGCCGCACAACATTGAACAAACCGCTGGTTCATTTTCCGGCACACACTTTTTAAGTGACCTTTAGCACCACAACTCCTACATGTATAATTTTTAAATTTGCACACGTTAATGTAATGGCCCTTGCGTCCACACACTTTACACTGCCCTGAGGATTTTTCCTGTTCATTTGAAGTAACTGTTGCTGATGGTAGGTTCTCCATTTCTCGTTTCGCCGCCGGTGTATGCATCTTATGCACGTCCAGGGATAGGACTGTCGCCTCCACCTGATAAGCTGCCTGGCGTGCGCCTTCTTTTGCGCACTGTACGCTCTCAGCCAGTTGCACCGCCTTGGTTAATGTGAGGTTTTTAAGCGGCTCGGAAAATAGGCGATCACGTTCTGATCCTGTTACCATGCCAAAAACGAACCTGTCACGTAACATTT
>NJDD01017596.1:0-17895 GCA_002245505.1 Calephelis nemesis | reverse complement strand
GTTTTAACCGCGAGTATGCGTGCTGAGTCGATTTTTTTGCTCACGAGTGTAGTTTGTGTGCCATGTATGGCCTTTTATCATTTTCAATATTTTTGTTTGTCAAACGCATAGCAAGTAGCATGTGCAATGTATTTTTTATTTAATGCACTTTATAAGCATTATTATTGAAAAATATAATCATTCTGCACTTCTCCTGCACATAAACTGTGTGCCAAACTTCATACTCGCAATTTTCGTAAAAAGGGGTCCAAAATTTTTGCTTCACATATTAGTATTATATATATTTTAATTAAACTACAAGTTAGAGGGTTGGGTAGCCATCAGACTTGCATATATGGCCTAAAATATCACCATTTATCATTAACATCTGACTTCTGAAGGTAATAATGGTGATCTCTTTACATTAGGAGAGTTACATGCTTGTTTGTTGTGTCACAGAAAAATAAATTTATTTTATAAATTTGTTTTTATAGGTACACCTATATAATGAATCAAAAAGTACTAAATGAATAAATGTATTATTTTAATACCTATTGTCATTTTTACAGTAAGCAACCCAATATCTAACCCTCATACAGTACTTCGAAAGTATTGTAAGGTGGTCAGATATTTGTGATACTTTTTGTAACAAAATATCAATAAACACTTTCACACTGCTTTCGCGACATTATAATTTGTTTTCTTTTTCAGATATGGACACTAACATGTTGACCAGTTTCTCAACTATTAAAATACCTGGAGTTATAATTTTAATTAAAGAATCAATGTCAGTAACAAAATAAGCCTTGTAATAAATTTCTCTTATAAAATTAATTTGTGATTACTTATGAGCAAGCATAATTTCTTAAACTTGAGTAAAATAACATAATACAAAATTTAGAACTTAACATAAATGGCTTCATGAATATGTCATTACAAATGGTTGAAATCATCCTGTGTATCTATAACCATTTGCAATTACTTTTACGAAATTTGTTTATAATTTTACGATATGTATTAACATAATGAAAGGTGAACAGGCCTTGGACAGTACTTAGCACAGAACTTGCCAACAACTATCGGCCATGTTGTTCCGATTCGCTGGAATTTTAAAATTACTACTAGACAATAGGCATGCTGACAAATTTAGGAATTCAATTCTATAATGTTGATTCAAATCCACTTATTACGAAAATAAAAATAATCTCAATGTTTAAATAAACATTGGGTAATTTTTATATATCATTTTAACATATAGATTTAAGTAATATCATTTGTTCTTTGATTCTTTTATACTGCCATCATGCCTGTTGTGATTTTGTTGCGCTTTTACTAAACTAATTTTAAGTTATCGCTATCCAGTATCTTCTTTCAACGAAAATATTATAAAGAGACAAAACAGTATGGTGTGGCCAGATTAGTTTATTCACGATATTACAGATGTTTCGCCTATTATGACCAGTCTTAAATATTCATTCTGGTTTGTTTTTGTTTAATTTGAAAAATATAGCATAATTTTAAAATAAGCTTAGTTTGTACACAGCAGAATTACTTCAGCACTGCAGTAGAACGTCGTTTTTTCCCATGTTGCCCGGCTCCTCTTGTAAAATAGGCCATCTGACAGGGATGCCAGGCAGCTCGTAAAAGGTTAGCAAAGAGTAAGTTTGTCATAACCAACAAGGGCATTAGCGAAAGATTATTGCGTTGCGACATACCCGGATAGTGATCCACTGCCTAACCCATTCCTGCCGCCATATTGACACGGTCATGTTTCTTTGCGGAGGAAAGTGTAGCCGGTGGACTTGCACAATATGCTTAAAATTCCAACCGCACGACAGCAAAGCACTTATGATATCCTAGTCTAATTTGAGAAGTTCAATATATTAATGTTTATAAAGGGCAATTATCCACGTTAGGTAGGTAAGTATACCAAGTAACTATGGACACAGTATTTTTTTGTTTGTAACCTACAAAATGTTACAGCCCAAAACAGTTTTTTAACAGATTAACCTTAAAGATTCAATCTTCCAAATATTTCACGATTTTTCCAAACGTTTAACGATTTTAACTTTTTTAGTAACTAACGGATTAGCGATTAACGAAGTTATTTATTTGCATAGAAGTTCAGCGAACTACCACATGGGTCCTCTGACGGTAAGAGATAACCACGGCCTATAGCCGTGCTCGCCTCTTATAAGCTGACTGGCAGAGTCAGATGCTGTATTCTACTCAGAGGACCCGGACTAACATGGGGTAGGTATTGCAGTGTTCAACTGTAATCTATATAGGTACCTAACCTACATATACTAAAATTGTAGATTTTTTCATTACAATTGGAATGGGCAGCAGAATACTTAGCATTCTTTTAATTATTTCCTGGGCACGATTCACGCTAAATTAATATACTAAACCAATAGTAACGAAATTGGTTACCAGGTAGGTTAAGTAGCTACTATATTACTTCATAAAAATTCTCCAATTTCAATTTGATGTAGGAATAGGTACTAGGTATATAGTTTATTCCATAAATGTTTTCTAGTGGCTTTGTACTTTAAAAATTAGACATAAAAATGTCTGTATAAATGGTCGAAATCATATCTACTTGAAACTTTTATATCTATGCTGACTTATTTCAGATAGGTATGTTAAAGATAAAGTTTGTCTATTCATAATTCACTTATTTGGGCTTAAATAGATTTGCTTTAAAGATTCGATAGGAAGCATAGGCTACTTGATTTAAAAAAATGCTTTACTTAAGGCCCGATACTCAGTCAGCCAGAAGAGCCAATCACCGCGCACCCCCGTTCCATGATTACTATGAACAATGGCGCTCTAAAGTAAACGTCTTAAGCGACAAATCACTATTTTTGAAACTATGAAAGTGATTTGAAAAAAAGTATAAAAACTGAAACACTTATCTTGTAGGTATAGTACTTATCTATGTTTACGTTAAATCGGTGTCGATATTTTCATATTTGAAGTAGACATTTGCGTTTTGCTTTCAAAAAAGGGTTAACTTTTTGATTTTTTTCTATCGAGCAAAGTAAAATGAATCGTGTTTTGGAAACACTAGTCTAGTAAAGCATATTCATGCTAATCTTGTGTATTTTTGTCAGCAAGATCCACGATTGCTTTGTATGAAAAAAACAGTAAACTGCTGACGTATTTTAGCGTATATGGCCCCTTAATCTTCTCTTTTTATAAATAAACAATATAAATTATTTCATAGTAGCACAATTACTTTTTTACGTTATTATATTCCAATCTATCCCATCCCAATATCAACTCATTTTTGATTTCATATTTAAAAAATAATGATATGAAAATAAAGTACATAAACCTATTCGGTTTTATTTTTATTTCATGACAATAATTCGAGGGTTTTCGTGTTTACTACGTCTATCGAGAATTTCCCATATTAAAGCTGAATTTTACTTTATATATATTTTAGAGTATAATTTAATATTTTTAATACCTGGTAACAGTCATTCACACTACAAAAAAATACTACCTAGTTATGTAGTTACTTACTTGTGATTTTTCGCCGACCCTAGCCCCGAGTGTATTGGCCACAAGTTCCTTTCACTTTCCATCGAGTTTACGTTTTTAACTCAAATTTGTATAGGGTTTTGAACAGCGACTCTAATAGTCACTATCATATGAGACAAATAAGTATATAATAAAAAAAGGCTTCAAACCTGACTTATGAAATTTTGACCAACCGTCAACACCAGCAAGTGACAATACATTGAAGTTTACACGGTTGAGGGGTTAAGAACGTAAGTTATTAGGTTTAGTTTATGTTATTAGTTAAAATTTCATTTAAAAAAAATTACCTTTCAGTATTTCATTTCTGTCTCTGGGAGTTGAAGAGGAATATACATTTTATCTCTTATTCTTGAACCCCTAGGTGGGGGTTCAATAGTGAGTGTTCATGGACGCCCCAGGTGTAATAATGAGCCCCCAGGGGGTTCAAGTGGAAATACCGGTTTATTACTGTCAAGTTCTTTCAGTTAATGTTTTGTTCCAAATAAGTTAATACTAATTAGGTACATTTAGTGAATAATTATTATTGTCTTCAGTGTTTTGAGAAAAGGGTAGTGGATCTAACAATATCTGGGACAGAAAGAGGACATAAAACAATAGGCGCTTTAGCATGTTATAAAATATTAATCAGCAGAAATATACTTAAGTTAATTATATACTTATTTAAATCAGAAAAATACCGTTTAAAAAATAGCACGAAGAATTCGAAAGTTGGCCACGGGCCTCTTTGAAAAATAAAGACCACCTATTTATCTACTGTAAATTTCACTGAAAATCAAACTCATTTTCTATAACAAGTCTCGTCTATCACTTCGTTTTGTTAAAACATTTTAAAAATCAGTAACATATTCTTAATTTGAAAAATTATTAACATTTTCATTATAAAAAACTAATTCATAATAAAAAAAATATGTTGTCGCTTGCACATTGATTGACTGGCTAGCAGGCACGCTGGCTGGCTGGCTGGCTGGCTTGTACGTTGAATGACTGACATGCAAGCTGGCTGACTTGCTACACCGGCTGATAACCCTGGCATCTAGCTGGCGGTTATCCTGTAGACATTGCTCTCGCAATGCACAAACAAAAAATACAAATGGTTAAAGGATTACTCTCAAGTCTCACATACACATTAATTTTCTGTCGCCTTATTCTGTTCTGTTGCTCAGAAATGCAGTTAGCTAGTGATAGACAGTGTTAACACTTTTAGCAATGACGGCCTCGCTCAGAGAACGATTGACTATTATTAAACTATCATTAGGTAAGTCAATTCCGTATAAAAAATGTCAACATAATGACTGATTAAAAGTTAATTGACGTCATTGAGTGCAGCCGTAAGAAATATAAACAAAAACTTAACTCTGAAACCACTAGTCGGATCGTGATAAAATATGGGACCACCAACAAATCAAGACTTACCTATTAAAAAAAGAATAATCAAAATCGGTTCATTGTTGTCCAAATAATCGTGTAACATACAAAAAACATAATCGAATTGAGAACTCCCTCTTTTTGGATTCGGTTAAAACGTAGACATGGTAAAATAATTGAAGATCTGAAGAGTTACTCTTGAATCCCGACATCATGCGGATTGGAAATTGGAATCGTGTATGTCATTTTAGGTAGATTCTTTTGAACGCAGTACTAGCGGATTATTAACATTTAGTTACAAATAAATTTAACGAATTCGATAAAATAATGTATTGTTTACTATTAACAAAATGTTAATAATTCGCTATTCAATGACTTGCCAACTCGATTCCTGTTTCCAAAATTGCATGAATCGAGCTTCGAGAGTAAGCCTACTGTTTTTTTTAATAAACTAACTGTTGCCCGTGACTTCGCATTTGCGTTGAAAGTGACTTAGTGGTAAGTGGTAGAAACGAAAGAATTTCCCTGACTAAGAGATACCTATCCTAGAAGAAATGTTGCCCGAGCTATGAAGCTACTACCGCACAAAAACTTGGTAAAAATCCGTTCAGCAGTTTTTGCGTGAAAAGTGAACACGCAAAAAAATATTAAACCCTCGTTTTGAGTATAGTATTCTATATAAAATCCGTAGCAGCTAATGATAGATGACAAAGTCTGTCTGGTTTTAACGCTTTCACGGCTAAACCGCTGGACAGACTGTTGAGATTTGATACAGATAATTAATACTTAAGGAGAGTTCAAGCATAGTCCAAGTTCAATCATTGTAGTTTGATGGCCTCGTTAACCGAGTGACTAGCGCAAACGCCCAACTACACTGACCAACCGTGAGGTTCGGGCTCGATTCCCAACGGGCGCAGGTATCTGCGTGATGAACATTTAGATGTCTGAATTTCCAGGTCTGGGTGTTGATGAGTGCTGGGAGCACTATTACTATATACTTACATACTATTTTTTTTATTTAATTTATATTTCCAGACATATTAATTATTAGTACCTAATATTTTTTATAGTCAAGGCTAAAAAAATACTATAATGGGGGATGCCAATTTATATGAAAATCGTAACTATTCTACGCTGACGTCGAAAAACATTCTTCATTTTTAATATTGTTTTGATTAAAGAAAATATGTTATGTAGGTTGCAAAACATTATAGATAAGGAGACTATACAAAAATTAGAAACAGAGTTAAATATCACTCAGAATATCTAAATAACTTCTAAGAATTGTTTTGTTGTAACATCTCTACCACCTTAAGCTCCCAACCTTTATAAGTAACGTTCTGGTATCCGATCCTTTTAAAATGTGTACCTACGTAGGTTTATAAAAAGTAGGTAGCTTCAATAAAATAAATGAAAATACTGGATGGAAAGATTTGAGGCATTTTATTATGATTAAATGAAAATATTCTCAAATGGCTAACCAGATAACAAGATGCAATTCTTTTGCCTTACTTGATTTTTATATTCTAATCTGTCTGTAAATACCTTAGAATAATAAGCTAGTTTCCTAACCAGCAATTTTTACATGTAGGTAATATATACACTAACAATGTTATTTTACAATTCTTACACAACAAACAAACGATGCGCATTCTAAGAACAGTAGAAACAGATCCATGAACACATTTTTAATAAACATTTTAATTTGCTGCAATGTTCTTAAAAAGTTATGAACATGCTTTTCGCCCTTAGTCGGAAATGTTCTCCACCTTATGCGAGCAGAGGGATGAACATTATCATAACACAAGTGATAGAAACAAAAAACCAGTAATCTATCTTCTTGTATTTAGTGCGTTTTTACTTTAACTTGATAATGAACGTACCTAAATAAACAATCACAACAAATCGTTTTGTATGAGACGTCTTTAGATGTGGTATTATATGCACTACAAAAAACAAAAATAAAGATGATGTTTTAGAGAAATGGCTTCTTTTTAATTGATGGCCAAATTACAAAATATTTATTACTTGGCTATTAAATTTGAAATAGTGCCTAAACACTAAATTATGACTAACGTTATTCCTTAAATAAACTAAAATGGGAAGTTATTGGTATATTTTAATTAAATATAGACTACAACAGGTTTGAAAATTTAGTGCTAAGTGGCTGCAGCTGACTAATATATGAATCCCGAACAGCAAGGTACGACGTTCGCCGGTAAATATAGATTGATAGACCTAAACTGCAACGAACACTGACAACAATCTTTAGCATCATAGAAAGAACCTATTATTCTTTACCTAAGTTTAAGTTTTAATTAAGACGGTATAGTTGTATTATTTAAATTATGCATTTCGGCTATATTCGTCAAACTTCGGAAATCCGAATTTATTCTAAAGATATCTATATAGTTACTACACATCATTAATAATTTTGCTTAAATTTAGTTTAGATCAGCCAACTTAAAAATAAAGTATAAAGTGTAAAGCCGAAGCGCATAATTTAAATGATAGTACTGTACTTTATAGTATGATGGGATGTTGCATGCGAGACTTCTCGTAACAGCATAAATGGTCACGATCGTAATATGAAATTTGTAGTCTGTCGTTACAGTACTTAAAGTAACCAAATACTCTACGACACGTTAATTTTTCCTTGCTATTTTTTGGGCCAAAAATACTTTTAGCCAACACAATAAATTTGTTGTAAGTTATCGAAGGGTAAGATTTTTTACGTAAGAGTTCAACAACACGCGGCTCTCCTGATGGTAAGAGATAACAGCGGCATAAAGACACAATAGATGATACTGATATGTCGCTGTCCTGTGTTAGACCTATTGTGCAAAACTACCAGCTGCCCTACTACGCGGTCTGGAACATGAACAAGTCGTTATAGCAGCAGGAATAGGTAAGGTGTTGGATCCCTACCCAGACAAGTAGCTGCACAACGCTTCCACCTGCAGTCTCATTGGTAATGACTTAAAAAAGTGATTGCCAATTACGGGCTACCTAGCAGAGGCGGATCTATTCTACTCAGCAGTCCCATACCAACGTAAGATAATCTGCATAACAGATTTGGTTGCAGCATCAACCTAAACTTATTTATAAAGGCTCTTCGCCTTTGTATTTGAATAAAAACTAAATTTTAATTTATCCCTTTTACAAATTTAAAATTTACAGTTATTCTTTCACGCCAATCAAATAAACAGTTTTACAACCCGAAACCTCATATAGATAATGAATGTTTAAATTTAAATATTAAAAATATGGTGATTTTTTTAAACGTTTATCTGTTTACTTACAATAATCCTTCTCTTATAACAGAGGCGGTCCATACATTTTATTCTCGCATTCGCACTTGGCATCGTTAAAACTTCCAATACCCATTAAAATAAATATCCTAAAACTACAGCAGTGCCAATTGTCCACTCTAAAATAATCTAAATAACCTTCAGACTTGTTTGCTCCAAAATTATCACAATGGTATAAGACCAAAATTCTTACAAAAGCACAGCTTGCAAGTCCACAAACACATGGTCCTACCTTGCGTTTCAAATGAAAATATAATGTCTATCCTCAAGCAGTAAAGCGCTAAATATATTATGAATTTGGGCAAGAGGCCTATTTAATTTGGTTGTAACTTTCATTTATAATCTAGAACCTCAGGCGCGGAGAGGCATTTTTGATCTAAATCGCGACAGAGCACTTTTTAAGTCAAAAAACTGGTGTCTATTTATTTAACAAAATCTGGGCATAATTCATGTTTGAAACACAAAGTAAATATAAGAAACTAAATAATAGTAGGCAAATACATCAAAGTACTTAAAAAAGTAGTCTTAAAGTATAAGTTAACTTTAAAAAATATGTTTCGTAGGTATGTCGAGACAGGAATGAAGTGTAATATATAGTTTGGATACGTATTTCATTTTGTGTTATATTGTCGTAATATTAGTTTAATAATTTAAATATACCTGTTAATACTAGTTATGTGATACGGTGTTGAATTGTGAAAGCATTTCCCAGAGTTTTAGTGACATGCCATCAAAAGTATGCAGTACATTGTTCATAATGTATAATACTAAGAAACAGCCTAAAATGCTAAATATGTTCAATAACCCCAGAAAAACCCAACCATAATGTAGCTAAGAATCATCAAGATTACATCAACTGTCAAACAAAAAATCCACATTAAAATTGGCCAGGTAAATTGGTATATGATGGAACAGACAGACATATACACAGATTCATCAAACTGATAGCACCCGTTTTTCCGTGGAGGATTAAAAAAAGCTTATCTTTACATATAGCAAAATTTGAGAATAATCCGAACAATATTTTTTAAAAGCCTTATTTTATCTTTGTATTTAATTTGTTTTTTTTTATGTGTCACAGTCCAAGTGAGGTATTTTCTTTATTTATTATGTATACAAAACCAACTTTAAAATCTTAGGTGTCTTGTTTAGTCAGTTGTTAGTCAATTGTTTATTCAGTAATATTTAAATGCCTCTTTTTAATTAATTAATATATGGGGACAAAACCTGTAGCACTGCTAGTTTATTATACATTGTGGTGTTTATATCCTTTATAACATTCTTATATACTCACATCGTTTTTTGTAAAGACCATAAACACAGCACAAGAGAAATCATCATGACACTAAAATCAATATATCAACTACACTCCTGTCCCAACTTCAAAAGAACAAGCATTACTTGAAAAATAATTATTAAAATATGACTGGTATATCTGGTACATCGTCATATAAGAAACAAAACTATGCCACACTGATTTGCCGATGCATCGTTTCCTCTTTTGTAACTTTGCACAAGGCAATAAGCCTATGCACAGTCTGTGTTAAGAAACATGATCATCCAAAGACTCATTGAAGAATATTCCTAAATCTCAAATCAAAATAATAAAATTGACATCTAATACAAGATAGTAAAATGTTTTCCCACAATGTTAATAATAATGAGACCTTTGTACATAATCTAAAAAATAATTTGTCGACTTCATCATTCTGTAGATGCCTTTAACATAGATAAACTTAAATCAAAAACCAATTATTACAAATTTTATGTTTTTTCAACCATATTGTGAAGACGAATGAACAATACACAATATGTATACATTTGAAAACTATTAGGTATTCATGAAATGAAGGTATCTTCTAGTCAGCTAAATCTGGTGTCTGACTAACAAAAGTAATTTTACTAGTCATATTTTTAGTTAAAATTTATTACAACATGCACTAAAATTTTAGGTACATTTTAATGTACATTCTAGTATTGTTGTATCAGACAAAATGCAGCTCAATTTTTTTTCCACAGCACCTTCTGATAATTATTTTACTGAATTTTAAATGATTCCTGAGTCACTATATCTAGAAGGAAAACATTCCTTAGAACCAACCCTATACTAAATTTTGAATTTAGGAAACCAGTTGCTTAAATGAGTTACTTTCCAGCAGCAAACCAAATTAATTTGAAGGTACAATTTAAATATTTTTAATGTATGTATTACTTAATGCTGTTGTTCTACACCACTTTTACAGAACCAAAAATAAAAATTTAATACTGTTAAAAATTTATCAACTGCATTTATACAGTATAATGCGCATCAATTAGTCTACCTAAACATACAAATTCACAGTAGGTATGTAACATGTAAAAGATAATAAACTAGGCCAGAATTACATGAATAAAATATTTATATTGGAGATGAACACTAACTTGAAAAAAAAAATTGCAAATCTGCACTCAAAATATATTAAGCTCTCACAAACGCCGATTGCAAACATAACTTTGAATTAAGTTATGTAACTAATGACAATTTGAAATTTAAATCTGAGAGAAAGAAGTGAACCTTTTTAAATGTAGACTGCAAAAATTTCTGACGAAAATGTTTACTTTGTTTCGCAAGTTTTAATCCGCAATATAATGAGAGTTAATGTTTATTTTGATAACATTTGATTATACAACCAACTAATTGGCATTGATTTCAGTTATCAGTTACGAAATTCCAGTGTTACTTTTTTTTTTGTAACACTAAATACCCAATGAACTTGGTTCCAAAATTATAAAGATTTTCGGTATATCAAGCAACTGTAACAATCTTTGTATACCTATAATTTCTCAACAATAAAATTAGTGTCGAATAAAATATAATAAATTTTGTGCTAAAAAAAATCATGCAATAATTTTTAATAAATACATGTCCATGGAATCAATTAAAACATGAATCCTATCACACAATACCTAAGTCTGAACTTCACGTCACATAATAAATACCAGATAGAATAATCCTAGTCAGTTACAATAATTTAAACTAATAATTGAATAACGGTGGAAATAACCATAAGGTAGTTGCGGCTGTCAGTCTGCCGATATAGCAGGTGGCAAGTCTATTGTACGACTTTCATTACCAAAAATTAATCTTAAGCGCTTCATTGCAGGCAGGGGACGGATAGGACTATGCTTACGGTGACGTTCTTTAGAGCGACGACGTTTTTTTATTCGTCGGGCTGTCTCTGGATCCACGCCTTCTAACCTCAAAACTTCATACTCTGGTACTTCTGTTGCACCACCACAATCCATAACTTCCTCCACAACAGGACTTCTTTTTACTCGTAATGTTAATTTAAGGCCTCTCCTTGGTGGTGTACAAGGACATTCACTACTCTTGTTTGAATTATCCACTAGCCAAGGAGGTGCTGATTCAGAGTCTTTCTTTGTTTCCTCAGTCCTATGTGGAGCTTCAACTTTATTGTGTTTACTTATTTTATTATCTTCAGGTTCACTTGGATTTACATTTTCTCTAAAGTCACTAATTTCACTTCTTAAACATGCATTCATACTTACACACTCAATATTTTCTACAGAATGTTGATCAATGTCAGAAATATCCGATTTATTTTTCTTAACAGAAACTAAATCAGGCAATTCATTACATTTCAGCAGAGATTCTTTTGTATCACCTTTACTCTCTGTATCCATTACCTTTAATTCATTACTAGTAACAATACTTGTATCTGGTTCAGAGCTTTCATTATGATCAGGTTCTGGCTCAATTTTAACTTCAAGTTTTGGATGTTCTGGATTTGATACTTCAGATTCAATTTTAATAGAATTATTATTTTTAATAGACTTATCTTCATTTGATTTTGAATTGCTTTTTGTTTTAGAACAAGTAGTCTGAACAGATTCACTAAGACGTTTATGACTACGTAAAACAATTCCTGAATGGGAATCTCGACTGCTCCGAGAGCTAGTAATACTACAACAACGTGAACTTGGTGCACGAGCCTGTGCAATGGCAGTGGGTGCAATAATTCCATTCATACCTCTACTACTGTCTGTTCTTCTACGCAGTCTTTCACTTCTACTAGAAGCAGAGGAATCCCTACTACCTTGACTCTCTTTATTTCCAGCTCCATCTACAACATCAGCAATACAACCCTGAGCTATAAGAAGTTCTGCATCATATTTTGTAAGTCCTTTTTGTTTCATTTCTTTCATACTAAGAGGTGATACTATGTTAGAAACTTGCCTACTTGGTATTCGAGATTTTTCAGTTTTGCCATTTATAGGTTTTTGTGTCTGTTTTGCTTTTGTTCTATTAATTCTATTATCAGTTTCTCTAAATCTATATCTAGAAGATTGTTCATCATTAGATGCATTCTGAACAGAAAATGCACCTTTTCCTCTTCTTTCACAGGTCTCACATTCACAATAACAATTTCCATTCCCAAAAAAATCTTCACCATAAAAACAAGTAATCTCCTCTCCAACTTCAATGTCTCTTAAAACACGGACAAAAGCTTTGCCACGATCAGTAGCTTCAAATGTACAAGTTGGTCTACAATCATGATTGATATAAGCAGCTGGACCCAGCCACAGCTGAGCACAATTTTTTCTACAACTATACATCACAGAAAAGTCATTTTTCCCAGGATGTAAAAGTTGTTTTTCTTCATCCTCAGTCATTTCAGCAATGCATCCAACCAAAAAATCTATTCTTTCATGTTTAAAAAACTTTTTTGTGGTAGAAATTTTTGCACCAATTCGTCCCTCTAGTGAATACCTATAACATGGTTCTATAACAAACCCAGCTTTTTTGTCAAAAACACGCAAATAACGGTATATCTGGAAAAAAAGCAAGTCATTATTTTCACTAAACTCACTGAATACTGCATAACATTAACTAAATTTGAGGAAATAAGTTAAACTATTCAATTGTAAACAGAAGTTACTGGTTTAGCATTCTTATTAAAAAATTTGTATCTACTTTAGCTTGTTATGAGATTCAACTGGACTGATTTCTAAGTAACTGTTTATATAAGGTAATTCACAAAATTTAACATATTAGATGTACTTGCTTTCATTTTTTCATACATAATCAAACAGATATAACTTTCAAATAAATAACTAAAGTTAGTACTATCTATACCAACCTCATGTATGAAAGCTAAATTTATAGATACAATTATTACTCCTGTTTATCATTGTTTTGAAATGGCAGGTCACAAAAAGCAAGCAGTTCAAAAAATTAATAGGTACTTACATGTTCTCTTAATTTATTTTGCTGATGTTTGTTTTTGCTAAAATGTCTAGGCATCCATTCACCACTGGCTAGTTTACTGTAAGCTTTATTATAATCCTGAGTTTGAATAAATTCCTTAATTATATTTTTAAGTTCTTCTTTATTTGTCTTCAAAGGTCTATAACGAATGTTCATTTTATGTGTAGTGATGCCTAGATAAGGGTCAACAATAAGAGCAGTTGCTAGATCATCATACTCTGACAACTCTCGTGGAGTCATCCCCATCGGCTGCATTTTGTGGAGCGCTTGCCTCCCAGGATATGAAGCTGAGCCAACAACCATTCTGAACACCTAAACAAAGAGACAAGGTTTTGGTTTTAGTAAGTTCGATGTTACTCACTAATCACCAAAGTGTTAAATGAACAAACAGCTTTCGTAGCTTCTCGGGTTCATAAACAACTAAAACACTAAGCGGGATATGGAATAAATTAAGGTTTTGAAACATTCCATCAGATAATTAAAAAAAGGACAAACATGGCGGCCGTAGACGAAAACTCAAAAAACGACACGTCAAACTTTTAATGCTATTATAGAAACTTAAATAAAGTTAAAGACCACACAAATAGTACAGAATCATAGCACTTTAATAAACATTTAAAGTCACTCACTTAGCTCATTGATCGAAGATGTAATTCATGTTTTACAGGAAACAATACAACAGTATACACTTTTTGACGCTAACTTAGGTTATTTACTTTTCATTTACATTTAATGAAGACTTTTTTTTATCAAAATTAAAACTATTCTTTTTACTAACAGTTTCATAATCTCAAAAAACAATATTTCTATTTCATTATGATTCAAAAATTATGAACGCTGAAAAACAACCATGTTTTCGTTCACTTCATTCAAATTCATTCACCAAATACCAAATTACATATAGCAATAAACAATGCAGCTGTCGTTTGTACTACCCATGTAGTACCAGTCCTTAAAAAGGTGAAATTTTAAAATTCATTAAAATAGTCCAGCTTTATCAATTTTCTATTGTGTGATACATAATAAAAATAGTTTTCTACAAATAATTAGTAGTGTTTTTCTTTGTGTCATTGTATTAAAAACTCGTGAGATCTAAACAAGACTTTAATCACACTGAGCTTCACAGATAAAGTAGATGTAGAAGCTAAAGGTCTTAGCCGGCCCCAGAAAGGAACAAATTAACTTAAAAAAAAGATATAGAAGCTTCAAGCTCAATGTATTAAGTCCACGTTACAGACTCAGGAATCCAAAGGCAGATAAAACTGATTTAACTACAATATTTTTGGTAATCGCTGAAATGAAATGACATTAATTTATTTGTAGAATGTGTGTATTAATAAGATGTTACAAAAATATTTAAATTCAACATATGCTACCACATTTTCGTGAACTAAAGTTTTAAAATTTATAAAAAAAAATTTACCTACTTTCACTTTTAAGCAAATCCATACTCTAATAATATAATGCCAAAGAGTTTAAGTAACGGCAAGCATTGACGTTATGGTAGCAAGAATGGATATGGAAGTGGTAGCAATGGGGGCGAAGTCAGTCAGTCAGATGTGACCGTGTTAGTGACGACAAGCCTATACTTGCCTTTTACGAGCTGCCTGGCAGGAAGGCAGATGGTCTATTCTATAAAGGAGGAGCCAGGACCAACACTGGGAAAAATGCCAAATCTCTCAAGTTTTCTTAGTAAAATATTTTGCGATACGAAATCCAATCTGATGTTGAGCCACTATTCTTTAAAAAATGTTTTGGTGTAATTTGGAAATTTTGCCGGCCGTGTAGCGCTGCTTCACCACATGTGTTATGTGACTTATGTGTTTATACTAGTGGTAGCCCATTGGTCGAAATTCATTGTTTCCAAACTCTACGAATAGTTAGTGCACCATCTGTGATCTTTTATCGTTATCATCAACATATTTGTTTGTGTCTGTTAAATGCATGGTAGTACGGGTATTATTTTATTTTTTTTTTAATTAATGCACTTTATAAATATTATCATTAAAAAATATTAGTGTTCTGCACTTCTCCTACACTTATACTATAAGTGTGCCAAATTTCATACTCCTCCGCAATTTTCGTAAAAAGGGATTCAAAGTTTTTACTTCACGTATTAATATTGTGATTAATTTTCAACCTTACTTTGGATTATGTGTGACTGTGGTAAACTTCATTTGGAATATTGATACAGTTCTACATGAACTTCCAAATTATCGGCATATTAATACACTATAACATTATAGTATGCTGTTACACTAAAAGAAACGTACAGGAATAATAGATAGTGCGCATTTGACGAGCCGCGGTGAGTCAGGTCAGAACGCATCGCATTGTACAGTACATCCGATGCGGCCAGCATAGTGTGCTTTGCTCTACGCAAAATTTAAGAAAGCGATCTAGACCGGTTGGTGCATGACAATGCGCCCCTTTGCGGCTCGTCATAAGTGTACGCTCTTATGAGACTTCGTTAAACGTAATTATTGTTTATCTAATATAACTAACTATAATTATAATATAAGGTACCTTAACATCTACACTGCAACTGTAAGCAGGTAGTGGATAAGCGTTTGACTGTGTTACAGATCAAATCAGTCTGGTGTATTTTTTCCTTGTGCGGTACCGCATATGAGTAGCAGTTTAGTTAACAGTTTTGATTAGAATGTAGTGATATTTTTTCTGCGAGATGGCATCACTAAATGAAATCTGGTGATATTTTTTTTCCGGTGGCATCACTGGCCAGTTACAAAGAGAATACAATAGGTACTACGCCAGTTATTTCAACTTTTAAGCAGTGTTGCCAATTTAGCATATTTTATGCTAGATTTGGCATATTTTTAAGTCGTTTAGCATGTTTATGTGTTGTTTAGCATATAGCATATTTTTTGGCATATCAGATAATCATGTGATAAAAGTTTAATTGTTAAACGAACTATCCGTTTTGGTGCCTTTGTAGTAGGTATCTGTTGTGTTTTCCATCTATGTTATGTATCGAACAATTTAGTAAATACGCTTTTCAAATTCATGAATACAGATTAACAAGTTGTACATAAAATAATACAACTCTTCTGTAATTTTAAGACTCAAGTATTGAACTTGAACTCTTCGTGCGAGCTGTTCGTTTTGGAGCTTGAACTTTCAAATAAATTAACACTAAAAAAAATTTAATTTTTTATAATTTTAGTTAAATATTACGAACAACTAGGCACAATTTCTAACATTAATTTAAAATAACTTTAAGTATTCAGTATTTTAGTATAGGTTTACTTGTGTAGGTAAGAATCTCAACTGCACTTTATAAATTTAGTACGAGAATATACCTACAAAAAATATATATTCTTATTTATTTAAGTACCTGTCCATTGAGGCACACATGATTTCACACTATTGTACTTAATTACATTCTTGATTGAAACAATACGCATTGAAGTTAAATGTCGATTTATTTCGACGTTAAAAATTGTTAGCATATTTTTAGCATAATTATAAAACTTTTAGCATAATTTTGGCAAATTTTAAACACCGGCTTAGCATATTTCTTCGTAACCTTGATGGCAACACTGCTTTTAAGTCAATTTGTGTGTTCAAGTCAAAGACTACAATACGTTCAAGTTTTAGAATTTCTTGAAATTGAAAATGAAAAAAATTTCGAAATATTAATTTAAAATTAAACTTTTCTATTTCTAGCGCAAAAGTTAATACCAAATAGATATATTGTACTGAGTATGAACACGTACTTACAATAATAATTGTATAAAAATAATTAAACATTTTGTCTTATCTAAAGTTGATAGTTTAATTATTTATTTTGTAACGAAGATATAATTTTTTAGGTTATATCTCGTGGTGACGGAATTAAAAGTGGTTTAAATTAAACACGGTCATCAATTTTGGAAATTTACCTATATAGTTACCTAGTTAAACTAAAATTTCTCAGGATTTTAGTTATTTTATATTTAAGAAAATGGCCCATTCTTCGGGATCCTCTGGAAACTTAAAAAGTGGTTTAATTGACTTCATCGCTGGTTCCTTAGGTAATATTAATTTATTAATAAACTAAATAGTTATCAATATTAAATTAAATACCTGCTTATTTTTATACACAAATCCCTTCCTAATCAGTCATGTAAACTTTCTTACTAGTCTAAAGTTAGCTGAAATTTGAAAGTAAAAATATTCAACATGTCATTTTGATTCGAATAAAAACGTGATTAGAAATAAAGAAAAGGAAACCAGATTTTAATTAAATGAACTAAATATGCTTGTAAGTATATTTTCTTTTTGACTTACCACTCAAAATTTATACTCAAATAACATTTTCACCACGAGATTCTGGTAATTTAAATTATCTCAGGAATATTTCGGATTATGCATTTCTTGATTGCATTATTATCTACTGGTGCCTATCTTTATTTTTTCGAT
>NJDD01017555.1:1251-13491 GCA_002245505.1 Calephelis nemesis | reverse complement strand
GAATAAAACTATTTGTTCGTATGAATATTAAAACATTGTGTATATAATTAGTTATATATTATACTTATAAAAATATTAAATTATTTGCACACCACAATGTGGTAGAATATGTTGGAAAGCTTAAATAATTTTGTAACAACCTTAACACACAAATTCCGCAAATAAATATATTTTCTTTTTTCTTTTTTTTCTTTCTAACACCCAATACCACATGGCGACCCTGCCAGGAACCCTGCTACCCTGCAAACATGTGGTGTTGGGTGTTAGAATGTGAACCAAACAAGATGCGACGCACAACTACTCTTTATTATAATAGTAATTGCTTATATCCTACATTATGAGACTCGTAGATTAATACACACATACACACACTACAACCTACCACAGTGTGCTAAGCAAGTTCATTTATTTAAAAAGAATCTTTATACCCATATCCTTGACGATGCAGAGGTACAGAGGCATCAACAAGTAGCCAAAGATATCAAGTCCCATAGTGGGATAGGTGAAAAACCTATCGCTAACCAGGCACTTATCCAGTCCCGGGTAACATGGTTTTTTATTAGAAAATTTAAAACACCCATTTGCGTTTTGTTTCCCAATCCGGGCTCCAAATCCGTGACATGATGAAGCCAAGTTTAATACCGGACCGTTGGATCACAGAGGTGATTATTTATTTCAATGGATAAATTGCATTATGGGGTATGGATATACAGATTGCCGTACATAGCACGTAGCACATGCATTGCCAATGTAGCTCCTTTTACTTCAAGTTAAAGGCAAGTTAGCAAGGAGACGGGATAGTTTTGCATCCCGGGATGATTTTAATGGACACCGGGACAGACAAACAGAAAACAGTACGCTGCCGCTCACTTCAACATCATAATTTGACTTTAAGCCACACATCTGGTTTTTTAAAAATTATCACAGCTGGTTTATTAAAAACGATAAAAACTTTCTTCCGCACTAAAAGGAAGTCTAATAAATTAAATTAAAAAATAAAAATTTCTGTGATCTAGAGTTTTGATGATAGTATTGACTGCAAGAGGTATTGGATTCTATTATATTTTTGATTTAAAAAAAATAGCGTTGCTCAGAATTGGAACTGTTTGGCTGGCAATAGGCTTGCCACCTGTCTTTAGTCAAAGAATCTTGGGCCTCCTGTTTCTACCTACATTTGGTTTCCTACCATTGTTAGCATGACATTGCCATTCCAAATATTCAAAAATCCACAGCATCAGCAACAATTATTGTGAAGAATATTCAGAAAAATATTCGAAATCATCACACTCGTTTTACAGCTAAAATATATATTTTTTATTTTAACTACGGTGTGTTTGTAATAAACTCTGAAATTAATTATCTAATGATATCTTTCTCAGTTGTCTGTATCCAACTTAATGAAATAAGAGAGAACTTCTCGCGACATCGCAGTGTAGAGATCTAAATAACTTTAGTATGCGGGCGATGAAGACTTTTTAGAACAAGCTAAGACTACATTTTGCTAGATAAGTTAGTTGTTAATTTGCCCCTTCTGGGACTGGTCACGGCGACTTTTAGGCCATTCTACCATGTCTTCGGTATTAAATAAGTATTTATTTCAGTTACTATTTACAAAGTTATGTCAGGGTTTTGAGTAAAGCGATGGCTTCGTTACTCAAGTTCATCTAGCGAGATTTGGCGGCAGCCAGAAAATACACGATACACTAATTTCTTCATGATTACTTCATTTGTGCACTTTCACTGAACAAAATTGTACAATATGCCACTATAATTGACTGATTTAACTCATATAAACACGAAATTCAATAATAATTAAAGAATTACGATCATCTTTATTCACGATAGCGCCAAAACTCTTTGCTAGATAATAACAAAAATGTTTTTTTTGTTAAAAATGGTTTAGTTTAAAATTTGTCTGACAAATCATTTTTTATCCTGAGGCATAATATCTGAAAATAAGCAAAGATTTCGTAATCTGTTAAAAGAAATATCAAAATTGAAATACGAAAGGAGCCTTGTTAATTTCATTTTTAATGTCAAAACCATATATTTTGTTAGGTTTTTATAATAAACTTTTAAACAATTTGGATCTTCAACCGCCAAAAATGTAGACACTTCACACGATCTTTATTTTTGTTGGTGTAATCGAGAAAGCTGCAAAATTTTTATTATTTAACTTAGTTACCTATCATTAGACATACATTTTTTCTATTGAATAAATTTCTTCACCGTTTCTGAACGTTTTAAAAGAGTTTAAGCCTTTAGGTTATAGAGAAAAGTATGATAATGTATGAAAATTTAGGCAGATTTTACACTGCGCCGCAAAAGGAAGCCACAAAATATAGACAGGAAAAGGAGCGACTTGCGGCGATGCGGATTATAACCTTAAAATTTGCGCTGGCAGTATCTTATACCGTGCGCTTTTTGTACACAAATGAAGATATTTCCATACAAACTTAAAATCCGCATTGCCGCATGCTACTCCGGTATGCGGCACAGTGTGAAACTCGCCTTAATATCATCGAATTGAATTGGTGGATAACTATTAAATTAAAAATTAAAAAAACCCCGATTCAAAAAATTAAAACATCAGTTAATCTCCCCACTTTCACAACTTTTAAATCGCTTAACAGATTTTCATCAAACATCTCTAAGAACACTCGCACATAAGTTACATTTAATACAAAAAAAAATTGAAATCACTGCATCCGTTCAGGAGTTATGATGCCACAGACAGACACGTCAAACTTATAACACCCCTCTTTTTGCATTGAGGGTTAAAAATTGTCAATTGTCGTTAAAATACGTGCGAAAACAATTGCAATCCGGAACGGTGTCTAAAAAATTGAACTTTTAGCTAATCAAAAATTCACTAAAGTATAACAAGTGACCATAAAAAACAAGTTTTTTGTAAATATTTTAAAACTCGAAGAAAGCATGAAATTTAAAAAAAAGTTTATGTTTCAGCAACTAAGATACCTAATTAGATTCAGATTCTCAGTATTCTTATATTAATTAAAACAGTCGCGTCTGAATTTAGATCACCCGACATTTACGAGTATATTAAGAGTTAAATGGAAATAAATTTGTCTTCATACATGTAAACGGTTAAATTTTAATTCATTTTGTCGTGATATAATTATTATTTGTTATTTGTAGTATGCAAAACTATTTATGTATATACGTATAGTATAGTTTAAAGTAAATGTTTTATTCATGTATTTCTGTTCCTATTCGTCCAAATTGTATGTATATCGTTACTACATAAGCATTCAAAAGATATTTGATAAACATGAATCCCTATTTCGTTTAGCCATATCATCACTCGTGAACAGATAAACCACTTTTGCTAATCACTTTTCAGATCGTGTTGGTTATTTGCAGGTGAAGGTTTATATAAAAAAAGTATCTTCAGGCCCATTTCCCAAAGAGGTAGGCAGAGGCACAACCAACCCACGACTAGCCGAAGACACTAAGTCCCACAAAGTGATAAGTGTCAAGCCTACCGCCAACCGGGCACATATATATCTCGGGCAAGGTTTTTTTTATTAGGAAAAACCCAAGTTTCTTTTTGTTGCCCGAACCGGGATTCGAACCCGGGATCTTATGCAGTCTAGTCCAACAACTGAACCGTTAAACCACAGAGGCGACTATAAAAAAAACAATATATATGTAAATACAATATTCATTGTTAGGACCGGACTATGTGTGTCGACTTAGATAGCCTTACTTGTATATAAAAATAAATACCTATTTTTCCTTGAATATCGCAACATTCGTGAACGGATGGACATTTTTTTCTAATTCTTTTTTTGAACGAATTGGTTAGTGTCACGAAAAGGTTCTTATGAAAATACATCTAGGTGGTACTAGGTTTACTAGGTGGTAGAGCTTCGCAGCAGCTCACCCGCTTTGGTACCATTGCCTCACCTATTGCTGTCGCCATAACGTCATGACGTGTTCCGGTTCGGAGGGTAAGGTAGCCAGTAAACTTACTTTTACTCAGGGCCTAATATCCCGGCCTCAGGTTGGCAACGCACTATTACCAACTTTGGTGTCTTTAGGCGTCTTGAATTTCTCGCCATCAGGAAATCCGTCTGCTTGTTTACCTTCGAATATCATAAATAAAATACAATGCAATATTCGACATCATCTGTCGGATCAGCTATCCTTCAATATAAGAACAATAGACTTTTTCCAGTGGTGTGGTCAGTCATTACTGAATAGAAGATGACGTGCAGCAGTTCGCCAGGATTAACACTGCTTTATCTATATGAGTATCTATCGCTACAGTGTCAATGCTTGTCGATGTGGTATTCCATCCTAGATGGTAGCTTTGCTGGGAAACGTGTATTTGTGGTCAATAATAGCTTCATGTTGGAGTCTATGACGATATGTATTTATTATTATCTAAAAATTATAGAGTAATTTAACAGGATTGCATTTAAAATATTATCAAAATTTTGATAGACGATTCAGAATCGATAATACTTTCGATCTATGAAATAACAAAAAGTAGAAAAAAACGGCTTGCACTCCGGGAGTGCCGACAGAAGTGAAAACTTGAATATTAACGTTATGCATTTTTGATACTTTGGAATGGTTAGGGAATAATTTTGCACGAATTATTTTAATTATCTGTAAGAAAGTGCTATCATTTATGTGGTAGAATACAATATTAATTTATTGCGCTATCGTACACAAACATGACAATACGATCATTCGCGCAAGCACCCTGCGCCGTCTTACGAAATTTCAGGTCACGTGTCCTGACGCGAGTTTCGAAGTTTTTACCCATTCCAAAAAAAGTACGCAACGCCGCTAAAGAAGTTTTCTTTTCAAAAATATTAATCATTATTTTTATTTGACGCAAAATACAGGACGCAGGGATATGACGTTAACAAAGTATTTAACTGATTTTCGCCGATCGCAATCGTATTAGATACGACATAGCATGACTGCAATAAATGAACAAAAGTATATTTACCAAATATTTTAAAGTAATGATTTAAAGTTTGACAAAAACATTTAAAACTGATTTACATTTATTAAATTGCAGGACTGGCTCCCCGTGTTGGTCCGGGCTACTTTGCAGAATAGCCTTCCTGCCAGGCAGCTCGTAAAAGGCGAACATAGGCTTACAGTCACTGACACCGTGACATCCTACTAGGTGGTAGAGTTTTGCAGCTACTAGCCCGGATGGGTACTACCGCCTTACCCATTCCTGCCGCCATATCGACCATCGCTTGCCTTTAATGTCTTCCGGTTCGGAGGGTAACGTAGCCGGTAAACTTACTTTTGCTCGAGGCCTAACACCCTTGGGTTGGCAAAGCATCATTACTACCTTTGGTGTCTCTAGGCGGCGTGAATTTCTCACCATCAGGAAATCCGTCTGCTTGTTTGCCTTCCATTATCATAAAAAAAACTTATATTAACTTTAACTTCCTGTAATTAAAATTTGCCCGGTACTTTAAACGTAACCCTGTAGAACAGAACAATTGAAAAGGAAATAGAGTTAAACATGTTTCAGAGAATTGTAGTGGTGTAAATCAATCTCCCAAAGCATTGTTTGCTGGGGATGGTGTTTACGACCATTTATTACAAAGCTGACCCGAACAAATTATTGTGCATGCTCGCACTTGTATGTAAATTTGTTTGACTTCGAAGTTACTAAACATTTCAGGGTCTAAGTGAAACTTATTGTAGCGTTATATAATAAGATACTCGGAACTGTTTGCGATCTTTGTTTGCTTTGTTAACTAAGTTTAATAAATGTTATACGTATTATCGCCTCTGTCATCTAACGGTTCGCCGTCTAATTCCATAAAAATTATATATGTATTCCATAAGAATCGTCTTGTTCCATAAACTTTACATAATATTAAATAAGAATTGTCTTGTTCTATAAAAAATATATTTTCCATAAGAATTGTCTTGTTCCATAAAAAATATTGTTTTTATTTTGTTGTTTGTTATTCATTGAACAAGCACATGGTATTCCCGGTGGCAAGAGATTTTTTAAGTGAAATTTATTGTAACGTTAGAGATTAAAGTACTCAGAGTTGTTTACAATTTTCGTTCTAATTTCATTAAAAGCGGCTAAGTCGTATTGAAATGAGAAAGTTATATACATACAAACATACACACAATTCGCAACAAGGACACAACACAGAGAGCAACTTTAATTTTAATCCAAGTATTGTAATATCATAACTCACATTAAGTAGATTTTTACTTTTGTGAAAGAGAATATTAATCCAAGTTATTTATGTGGCGGTTTGATATTAAATATTTTGAATAACTCGCGATCTGAATAACCGCTACGGTTAGCTACAATGTATTGCCACAGAATATGTAATGGTACCAATGGATAGAAAACTCGCAAATGTACAAAACGGAAGCAAACTTGACTTTAACTACTAGTGCAGGAGCGTTGCCAACGGACAAGCTGATACGGAGATTACGAAAAATATGAATTGGAAGTTAAGTCGTGAGCTTCATGCCATCGACTTTTTTGACTTGCATTTCATTTCCCACTTAAAAAGTAGTTAAGTTATAAAAGTACTAGAACAATCGATTAAGCAAGTCAAGCTAAAGAAATACACCTGTTTATTTTAAATTTGTCAATTTTGTTTTGAATCTCTAAGGAAGGGCAGGTGCTTAACATTTGCTCCCCCTTGGCCCTTGTACTACTGGTTTCCTGGTTTAATAGGTATTCTGTGACACTCGATTTAAATCCAAATATTATAACAAGTCGTATATATTCGTGGCGATTTTCAGTTTCGGAGTAAGTAGAATCTAGATATTTATGTGACAGCTGGAAGTTAGAAAGAGTTTTGAATAGGGTGCTCGGTATCCGAATAACCGCTACAGTTTGCTACGACACGGCTACGACGTATTGCTACGTTAGCATTTACTCTATGTTCTATGTATTATAGTTAAGTTGTAATATATAGCATAAATGGGTAGGTTTTTTTTTATTTCGGAGAAACGACTGATTTTAAAACTATCTAGGGCTATATGGCTGTTGGAAATAAGGCCACATTTGAATAGTTCGCCATTCAAATAACAGCTACGGTAGGCTACGACGTATTACTATGTTAGTAACTTCAGAGTTTTTAACCAACTTCCAAAATTAAGTAGGTTCTCGATTCGATAAAAATTTTTATGTGTGTTAACTCATAACTTTTAACTAAATAAACCAATTTTAAATATTCCATTTTAGTTTGAAGTTGGTGGTTTTGAGTTTGTACTAAGCAAATTTCATCAAGATCTAGTAAGTTTTTGAGTTCCACTTATTATTGCGTATTTTGTTTCTTTGATTATTCAATACTTTATGTGTTAAGTAATTATGACAAACACATTTATGTTTGTAAACACAACACCAAGAAAGAGAAAAAATACAAATAACAAATACGGTATAAGAAATGAGATTAATTGAAAATGTAATAATGTAGTAAAAAAATTTATGTAGTAAAATACAAAAAACATTTAGTTGGCTTTGTTTTAAGCTGACTGGTGTAATTGAAATCCTCCATATTACAAATGTTTGATTAGGCTAGCGTACACGAATAACTACATCAACCAACCGCGAGGCTCGGGTTCGATTCCTGAGGGGGAATTCCTCATTTGTGTAATAAGCATTTATATGTATGCATTTCGGGGTCTGGGTGTTTATTGAATTTATTCTGGTATCGATTTAAGTATTTATGTGTATTAGTATCGTTAACTAACACCCATAACACAAGCATATAATTTGCTTACTTTGGGGTTAGATTCAATTTGTGTGACTGGTCCATTGATATTTATTATTTATTTATTATTATTACGTCTCCTGACGCAAGTTTAACATTTTTTATCCATCAGTATATTCAACAAGTCGTGGGGGCCGTGATTGCCTCTGCCTACCTCTTCAGGGATATGAGCGTGTAGATACTAACTTACTTAACGTATAATATATACATATACATTTTTTAAACAATAACTCTGTGTTGAAGCCCTCATAAAAATCCTTACTATATAGATATGTTAAATTGTCTTTGCATGCCTTTATGTGGTGTCAACGAATTTTATGTAAGATGAAAACAATAAGAAAACCACAAACCCGAGCTTATCGCGGAAAAATGTAACATAAATGACATTTTACCCAAGGTTATTCTACCCTTACCCTTTTCACAGGCGAATTATGTTTTTACTTCTCAGTTTATCACCTATGTGCTATATTGGAAAGCTATTTTTTGAGAGCTGTGATTGATTTTTAGCGTCAGACAGCTCAATATAATGATCTCAAACCTGTAGTGGTTATAAGAATGCTAAGTTAGCTATTGATGTGACAATTTCACGACAGAAAAAAGATTAACACTTTTCATGATAAAGGAATGAACCAAATCATGTAGCTTGTCTAAAGAACAACAAAAACATTTATTAAAAAAATTCTGAATCTTTTGTGCTCATGGCCATTCAAGGAACTAATGCTAAAGTATTTTGTGTCCTCTTTGTTAAAAAAAAATCATTAGTCATTTCATATAGCTTGAGGTACGATTTAAAAACAGAAACCGCTTACTGTTTCCAAACTTTTGCAATTCTTGCCATTTGATAAGAAAGACACGCTGTCCATAGACAATAAATATTTACAAAACAATACAATAACTCTTTATTGTGCACCAAATACAAAGATATTACAAATACATTAAAATAATTTAAACTAAGAAGATGAACAAAGGCGGCCTTATCGCCAAGGCAGCGATCTCTTAAATGCAACCCTAAAGTATGGAACAAGAAATAAAAAAATATAAAAATGCATTTAGCTAGACGTCACAGATCATAAAAGCAGAAGCTTGTTTTAATTATTAGTATTTAAAATAAACAAGAAAAGTCAAATGCGCACTACATTACAATGAATACAGAAAGTGACGCTTTAACATACTTTTGAAAATATGAATATCTAGAGCTCTCCTGATATCTACGGAGAGAGAATTCCAAAGTCAAAGATTTTTTTAGAAATTATAGTACATTACGTTAACATACAATTGTTTCTTACAAAATGCATGTTAGGAGAACAGTCAATTCATTTTACATAAAGAAATAAATCCACCAAATATTTTATGCCATATAAATAATTAGCAGTTCAGATTATAACGCAAAACCTTTCCCGAACAAAATGTATACATAATTCAGGAAAACTTAATCCTTGAATTTCCAAATGATTAACTTGGAGTATTCACGCCTCAGAGTAACCTTGGTACTAAAATTAATGTACTTACGAAATAACCATAGTGCTACCGAAAGGTCAATTTAACACTAATCAACTTTCCGGCTTACGAGCGACCGTCTATAAAGTGGCATGGAGCTGTGCTGTACGAAGTTACAGCTAATGGTAGGGTTAATAATGTTATGTTTAGGTTTACGTCAAATACAACGCTGATGGATATATTGATAGCCGCTCAGCAATATTGGATATGTTTTAGTCATGTTATATTTTAATCTTTACGTTTTAGGTAATGTATCTTACATTTACTTAGTAACTACAGAGTGCCTTGAAGCTGTGCTGTACGAAATTACCACTAATATTAGAGTTAATACTATTATGTTTAGGTTCATGTCTAATCCATCGCTGGTTGATGTACGAATAGCCGCTTAACATATTGGATAGGTTTTAGTCATGTTACGTTTTAGTCTTTAGTCATGTTACGTTTAAGTTTTTACATTTTATGAGTTTCATATTTTAGCTAAAATACATTTACTTATTGACTACGGAGTGGCGTGAAGTTGTGCTGTACGAAATACAGCTAAAGGCAGAATTAATAATATTACATTTAGTTTAATAATATTATAATCAAACACAGTGCTATTTAAAGTACGAACAAGTAATATTAGATAAATTTTAGTCATTATATTTTAGGTATTTATATTATATTTTTCACTCCATTTACACCTAAACAGGGAACTTATTAGATGGACATGTCCGCGGACATATTTGTAGTCATGCTACTAGCTGCACTAGTACGTCTGCCTTACTTACTGTAATGGTACAAATCTAGCAAATATTACACAGAATTAGATTAAAAACTTACTTTTACCCGCGACTGCGGCGGTTGCGGTGCCGCAGGTTCTGTAGAATGTATATTTATATGCAAAAAGTAAGAGCACCGTTTACACCCGCAGCGCCTGCAGTTGTTTGCGGCTCCCGCGGCACCGGTCATCTGCCTTTAGAATCATACAAGTTTTGCGAGCGATGATTTCAACCGCGACGGCTGTGTGACCATACAAATTACTGCTATCGCAGGTTTTGAAGTAAAACCGCAGTTCTGTGACCGCCCCGGGCGCTGGTTAAAACCACTGAGTTCTTAGGCTTAAAGTCGCAGCGTCCGGAGGACATATCTGCAGATTGCGTCATGTGAATTTCCTGCTTAAACTGTTTACCATTGATAAATAAAATTAATATACATATAATTAAATATCCCTTACAGAAAAATATACCTTCAGTCAAATTGAAAACCTTATTTTTTGGAGTCAATGACGAAGACGGTCCCTTTAATTTCTAGAAATAAGAAAAAGTTACACAGAGGTTTGTCTGGTGAATATCGAGTTTGGAGCATTATTGTGCTTCGTCGTTAACTTCATTTTGTGACTCCTGAACAACTTCCATTCGCCGCTGTTTAGTTGAAAACTAAAGTTCAGAAACAAACTTGGTTGCCACGAGTTTTAAAACGCAAAACATTTAACAAATATTGGAAGGAGCCCTTTGATGTGCTAACATCATCAGCGATGTCTCTGATTGTCATGCTGCTGACGTTCATAACTTTGGTTTTCAGTAAGCTGGGTTTCCAAAGCTCTCATCACCTTCAATATTTTCATGGTCTTCTTGGCATATACAGATTCATACAGACAAAACAGACTAACCATAAATCTACATTAACAACTTACATACTTTTGTTACAAGTAAACTCATTCTTTTTACAAATTGTTTCAATTTTTTTTTACTTACTTTGACATACTTATTCTTTTTAGAAAGTCTTTTATTTTTTAAATAATACTTTGTCAAACTTTACTCATTCTTTTTACAAATTCTTGGATTTAACAATGAATACAATTAACTTTATGACAGTTCGGAGCATGGGCATTTTTTTTAATATTATAGTAAGGCAAACAAGCAGATGGATTTCCTGATGGTAAGAAACTCACGCTGCCTAGAGACACCAAAGGTAGTAATGATGCGTTGCCAAACCAAGGGTAGGGTGTTAGGCCTCGAGCAAAAGTAAGTTTACCGGCTACCTTACCCTTCTAACCGGAACGCGTCATGACGCTATGGCGGCAGGAATAGGTGAGGCGGTGGTACCAATCCGGGCGAGTTGCTGCAAAACTCTACCACCTAGTAAACATATTTTAAAAAAGTCCTACGGAGCACTAGAAATCAAAGTAATTTAAAAAAATATTATTTCTCAAACACACAACGTAGTTACAATGTAATTACTATATCTTGTGTTATATCTATCGATACATATAAAAATGAACTCCCATTTCGTGTGTATATCGCATCACACCTGCAGTGAAAATAGGATAAACAATACATTATTTCTTTCCCTACAAACTGTTACTGTTAATATCAAACGATACAAAAATCGCTGTACCGGCTAGTGTAATTATAAAACTAATAACATTGCTTTTGGGTCTATTACCAGCACCTTACGAATTTCGAAATTCAATGAATCAAGAAACCTATCAATTTAATAAAAAAGAAACTTCTAATTGGATCCGATCACGCATGCTTCCACCAGTTGAAGGTCAAACCTCGCAAGTCAAACCTTGACTTGCGAGTTACGTTTAAATGTTTCTCATTAAAAAAGTGTAGTGAAGTCTCGTTAAAGCTTTACACTGCCATTTGAGGGCACTTGAAAGAAATTCCTTAATGAGACACGAATTAAAAAGCTTGTAACACACTAGCGTCAGTTTTTTATTACTAAAACCGTGATTGCGAAAAATAACCTAAGTTATCAAATAACGTCAGTGCTCATCATCGTCATCTTTCAACCTAGAACATAAAGGTGGACTCTTACTATCGGATGCGGCAGACAGACGCGGCTGACAGCCAGTACAGCTTACAGGGTATTTTGTTTATGAAAATGTACTGAACCCAGCTAACTATCGGACATAAGTCGCGGGAATTACCTCGAGCGTTTGGAACGTTGGAAAAACATCAGGTGCGCTGGATGTTTATGTCAGCCGAAAACGTCCGCGAAA
>NJDD01017517.1:0-13317 GCA_002245505.1 Calephelis nemesis | reverse complement strand
ATAATCTTACTAATGTCCACTATTTTGTCTAAAGCCTGCCTTATAAAAATATGCTATCATATCTTTCATATCAGTATCACATAATACAAATTTAATTTTATTTAATAGTCGCTGTGCTAAATCACAGAGGCTATTAAATCGGCCGGCCGGTGTAGGACTTGAGCTAATGAGATCGGTACACACCCGGGTTCGATACCCGGGTGTGACTACAATTTATTCAATAAACAACTTCCTATGACTGTGTTTTTTTTTATTTTTTATTAAAAACAACGTTTTTGGTTCACGGTCAACGGTTCTTGGCTAGCCGCCTATCACATTGTAGGACTTAGAGTCTTCGGGTAGTAATGAATGCCCTGGAAATACCTCTGCCTGCCTCATCGATGATATGGCTTTGAAGATAATTACTACTTCATTTTACTGAAAATGTTTTTAGTCTTATTATGAGATAATTACACTAATTTAATTATTACATAATTAATGAAGAGTAGAAAAAGAACACTACAAAAAACTGATTAAAATTTTTAACAACGTCACCATTATGATTATTTTATGTTCTGGCCCGTTTTTGTTCGTTCCCGGAGGCTAAAGTTTATTTTTTAATAACGTTGGAAGGCAAACAAGCAGACGGATTTCCTGAGGGTAAGAAATTCCCGCCGCCTAGAGATACCAAAGGTGGTAATGGTGCGTTGCCAACCAGAGGCCGGGATGTTAGGCCTCGAGCAAAAGTAAGTTAATCGGCTACCTTACCCTCCGAACCGGTACACGTCATGACGTTATGGCGGTAGGAATAGGTAAGGCGGTGGTACGAATCCGGGTGAGTCGCTGCGAAACTCTATTACTTAGTAGGATATCACGGTGTTTGTGACGGTACGCCTATATTCGCCTTTTACGAGGTGCCTGGCACAGGAAGGCAGATGGTCTATTCTACAAAGGAGCCCGGACATGCACGTAGGCATGTACCATATGCATGGGCGTCGCCAGGATTATTTTCAGGGGCTCCATCTACACATACTGTTAACTAATATAAAACATCGAAATAGAGATGTATTCCAACATACATATTTACATACGAACACAAACACACAAACATACATAGCTTCGAAAAGCATAACTCTCCCGGAAGTTCAGTCATGTATTTTTTTCTCTCTACTTTGTTTACAGACTGGGGGGTGCAGTTGAACCCTCTTGCACCCTGCTGCCGGCGCCCATGACCATAAGCCTAACATCCCGACCGCAGGACGCGGGTGACACATATCGTGGTTGCCATGGTTATCTCTTACCGTCATGCGAGCCGTGTGCTTGTTCGCATACCTCTCATATACTAAAAAAATCAGTCGCTACTGTGGTCTAGCGGTCCGGGTGTTGGACTTGACTGCATGAGGTCCCGGGTTCGAATCCCGGGTCAGCCAACAAAAAGAAAATTGGATTTTTAATAAATAAATTTTTTTCTCTAAATAAAGTTTCTAATAAAAAAAATGTTGGTCGGGATTGGAAATGTGCCCAGTTGGCGATAGGCTTGCCACCTATCACATTGTGGGACTTAGTGTCTTCGGCTAGTCGTGGATGCCCTGGTTATGCCTCTGCCTACCTCTTCGGGGATATGGGCGTGAAGATACTTTTTTTTAGTTATGAATTTAGATGACAGAAATAATTTCCCGTTTCTTGGGATCTTTAGAAAAATTTGAACTTGACTGTTTTTATTAATTTTTATTTTTACGACAATTGACAGCGAATAAATAGGGGCTCGTCTGATGGTAAAAGGTGACCGCAGCCTAAATCCACCATAGATGTTGTGGGTGCATTGCTGCCATATGGGGTGTTATGTCAACATTACCAATATATTGACGAAACAGACAAAAGCATAACAGACTCATTGAAGACAGGCAGGTAAATCTACCACCAGTGGCTAGGTACCATCTACCAGGCAAGACGTCAGGTGATCTTATTCTTCACAGAGAACCAGGACCAACACGAATAGAAAAGAAATTTATAGTATATTTGCAATGTCATTTTGTCTACACCGACAAGAAGTTTTCAAAATACTTTTGTCGAAATAGTAATAATATTATAGGAACTGATATTATGTACTTAAATATCTAGTTTAAAAATAAATCTCCGTTTTAATCTTATACTTTAATCGTTGTAATAAATCTCGTGTCACAATGTTTGTCCTCAATGGACTCCTAAACCGCTTAACCGATTACAATAAAATTCGCACACCATGTGCAGTTCGATCCAACTTGAGAGATTGGATAGCTTATATCTCAATTAATGGTAAAAAAATTACCATTCTAGCGAAGCTGGAACGGGCAGCTAGTATTATACTATAATTTTTGTAATCTTAATTAATTATTCAATTCTTCTATCAAATGGTGTACAGAGTAATCACATATCTGTGACAGATTTTTTTAAGTAAAACTTCTTTATCGACTTATGAGAGAAATTTGCCAATATATTTATCTGTTATTTAATTAATTTCTAGTTATGCTCCACAAAAAAACCGCTACATTCTATGGTTGCATTACATGCTGTGATCTTAGAGATTTTACTTTCGCCTGCATATATCTGCAGGCGAAACTAAAATCTTTCTCTTTATCGACTTATGAGAGAAATTTGCCAATATATTTATCTGTTATTTAATTAATTTCTAGTTATGCTCCACAAAAAAACCGCTACATTCTATGGTTGCATTACATGCTGTGATCTTAGAGATTTTAGTTTCGCCTGCAGATATATCTTCTAGCCAGTTCACAGCGTGGACACTGGCCGAGCTATGAGATCGCTTGAAGATTTTGCGAGGTGCTTGCACCTCATACAAAGCAAGATATTGGAGAGCAAACAAGCAGACGGATTTCTTGATGGTAAGAAACTCAAGCTGCTTAGAGACATAAAAGGTGGTAATGGTGAGTTGCCAACCTAAGGCCGGGATGTTAGGCCTCGAGCGTAGGTAAGTTTACTGGCTACCTTACCCTATGAACTTGAACATGTCATGACGTTATTGCGTTATTACTTTACCACCTAGCCAGATGTCACGGTGCTAGTGACGGTAAGCTAATGCTCGCCTTTTACGAGCTGCCTGGCAGGAAGGCAGATGGTCTATTCTGCGAAGGAGCCCGGACCATCACGGGGATTTGTTTAATTTGAAACTTATTTTCTTTTACGCTTAACGAAAATTACGACATAAAGAAGTTTTAGTTGTTACGTGTGGACTCGAATACAGACGCATTTCTTTTATACTATGCCTTTTTATTTATTTAAACTTTATTGTACACAAATAAAAATTGTGAGTACAAAAGGCAAACTTAATGCTAAATGCATTCTCTCCCAGTCAACCTTTGGGCTAACAGAGATCAAGTATGTAGGTACCGAATAAACAAAACAAGAATACAGAAATTTGAATTTTAATGCCTTTAATACTTTATGCCTAATGCCCTTTTATAAAAAATGATTTATGTACTTTCATCATGACATACTACTATTTTTATAGTTACATCAAGCATAAGGGCCCTGAAAATATGAATTGCGGAGCGTTGTCGGAATGGCGTTCATTTATTTTAGTAGCAACGTGGGGACCGAATGAAATGCGAGTTCTCCTTCATTTTATCAAGTCTCTTTTGACGATCGCATAATTTTAGGATAGGTACTGCTATGTATTTTAGCAATTGAAAACGTAAGTCGCCTTTGTGGTCTAGCGGTCCAGGTATTGGACTTGACTGCATGAGGTCCTGGGCTCGATTCCCAGGCCGGGCAACATAAAAAAATGAGGTTTATCTAATTTTGTATAAAAAATTGTTTTTTCCAATTTTCTAATAAAAAAAACGTTGCTCGGTTGGCGATAGGCTTGCCAGCTATATTTATTGTGGTACTTAGTGTCTTCGGCTAGTTGTGGGTGCCCTGGTTGTGCCTCTGCCTACCTCTTAAGGGATATGGGCGTGAAGATTCTTATTCAAAAATAGTAATAAATTTTTGTTTGCACTGTCAAACTGTTCTTAAATTTTCTTTAATTACTCAAATTAGGTCTTATTTGAGCACTCTAAATTAAGTTAGAATTGTAGTTAGATAATGTGGCAACAGGAAATCAATATTTTGCAGTCGATATTGTAAGTAATTTATTTTCTATAGACTATCAAAATGAGAAATTTGCTTAAGGTGCCAATAATTGAACTGTTTCCCCTACTTAGATGTATTTCATGACAATAACATAAGTTGCAAACGTTATCCGAATGACGCTCATGTATTTAAGTAGTGAAGCGGAAACAGGATAAATCATGAATCATTTATTTTAATGGTTTTCTATTCTTGAAGATTGTTCCTGTAACCACATTTCTCTGAATTGGGCTATATGAAAAGGATATCATCGATTTCATTTATTTTTTTACGTTATAGGAAGGCAACCAAGCAGACGAATTTCCTGATGGTAAGAAATTCACGCCGCCTAGAGACACCAAAGATGGTAATGGTGCGTTGCCAACCTGAGGCCAGGCTCTTAGGCCTCGAGCAAAAGTAAGTTTACCGGCTACCTTACCCTCCGAACCGGAACACGTCATGACGTTATGGCGGCAGGAATAGGTAAGGCGGTGGTACCAATCCGGGCGAGTCGCTGCGAAACTCTACCACCTAGTCAGATGTCACGGTGTTAGTGATGATAAGCCTATGCTCGCCTTTTACGAACTGCCTGGCAAGAAAGGAAAGGCAGATGGTCTATTCTGCAAAGGAGCCCGGACCAACACGGGGGGAACACACATTTATGATAAGCACGTGATCTAACGGCTACGGCTAGTTATGGATGTTCTGATTGTGTCTTTGCCTTCGGGGATATGGGCGTTAAGGTACGTTACTTTACTTAAATAGTGTTAACTTTACTTTAACTTCTTCAAAATCCTGTTTAATAATTTTCTCATCTACAAAATGTTAGATAATTTTAATATTAAGTATTTCTAGGTGGTAGAGTTTCGCAGCGACTCGCCCGGATTGGTACCACCGCCTTACCTATTCCTGCCGCCATAACGTCATGACGTGTTCCAGTTCGGAGGGTAAGGTAGCCGATAAACTTGCTTTTGCTCGAGGCCTAACATCCTGACCTCAGGTTGGAAACGCACCATTACCATCTTTGGTGTCTCTAGGCGGCGTGAACTTCTCACCGTCAGGAAATCCGTCTGCTTGTTTGCCTTCCTATAACATAAATAAAAATGTGGTCAGAAAATCGTATTAAAGTGCAAAAACTTATGTACACATTAATTTTTAAACAAATGCATAGATGCAGGCAAAGTTGGATTTTATAAAAACTTATACTTTAAAACTGTATCACAATCGTCGGTTATATCAGCCCACAACCCTGTGACAATATGAATTGTTGGAACGTACCCAAAGTGTTACCCAAATGATGCCTATTTATTTTAATACTGAAACGAAAAGCGGACAAAACGTGGGTACTTTATTTTACTACCTCTCTGTTTTTGACGATGTGGAAAAAATACGTTATTAAGATAGTTAGAAGCGTATATCAAAATACTTATAGGATACCAGCTATTACATGTGGCTTCGCCCTCGATAAATTGAGATGTAAACTATCCTAACTTTCAAGTTAGGTCAAAGTGCACACGGTACGTAAATTTGATTAAAATCGGTTAAGTAGTTTGGGAACAACTATTGAGAATTTATTTTTTGGCACAATATGGTTATTTGTATACGAGTATCCCTTTTGCAATAGCGTGAGAGAGATCAAAGATATGAAATGAAAATGTTAATAGAAAAAAAAGGGAAAGTGTGAATGGAATGAAAGTGTTAATGTAAAACTAAGAAAGAGCACGCTTTGTTGGTTCGGATATACTTCATATAGATTCCACGTTATGAAAGACTGATAAAACAGATATACTTGTGTTAAAAAGAGAAAATTATATTTAAATTAGAAACATAATGCTTCAAATAAAAAAAAATTAAGAATAAGTATAAAACATATAACAAAATACTCAAAAGTTGCATAATACGTCACAGAAAGTGCAAAATAAGAAGCACACACTAAATAGTAAAAACACGGGCAAAGTTTCTTGGGATGTCAAAAAATTTAACAGGTACAAATTCAAAAATGTCAGAAATCAGTTAAATTATACATGGTAATAAAGAATTCAAAGAACCAAAGATTATAGCGGACATATTTAATATTCATTTCATTAACTTACCAAACATTTACAAAAATACGAATAAAAATAACATAAATATTGAAAGAAATAACAATACAATATATTTGACTCCCACATATCCAACAGAAATATAAAAAATTTTGATGTCTCTAAAAATACTGAAGCAGTAGGTTACGATGGCATTCGCACTAAAATATTAAAAACTTGTGCTAAGAAATTATGTGAACTACTTAGTTTTTTGATCAATTTATCGTTTGAAGAGGGTAAATTTCCAAATACTTTAAAGGCGTCTGTTGTGAAACCACTATTTAAAAAGGGGGACCAATGTGACATTAATAATTACAGACCAGTTACCCTAACTCCCGTTATATCAAAAATTTTTGAAAAAGCAATGTTCTAAAGAATGTATTCTTTTCTAACTAGTCAAAACATTCTTTCATATAATCAATATGGATTAAGAAAATAAAGTTGTACAACATTAGCTTGCTTTAATTTAGTTAAAACTATAACTCATTACCTTAATAATAAATCAAATGTATATGGCATCTTTTTTGATACGAGCAAAGCCTTCGACTATCTAGATCATAGTAGACTCTTAAATAAAATAGAAAGATATGAAATAAGAGTTGTAGCTGGCAAATGGTTACAAAGCTATCTGGTAGATCAAAAGCAAACCGTTGAAATTAGTAAAATAAGTAAGGTCAATAACAGTTATGTAAAAAAGACATATTAATCAGAGTATCTAATAAATAAACGTGGAGTTCCGAAAGGAAGTATCCTAGGGCCACTTTTATTTAAATGTGGCATTAATGACCTTCTTACAAGCACGGAAGAGAAATGTTTTCTTTTTGCTGATGATACCACATTAATAATAGAGGTTAAAAACAAAATTAGTGATAATGTGTTTGAAGAGAAAATTAACAAAAATTTAAATCTTATTATAAATTGGCTTGATGCAAATAATTTACAAATTAATATTGACAAAACGAAATGTATACAATTTATTCCATATTATAAACAACCTTTAAAAATAAATATTAGATATAACAATGTTAACGTTCAAGAAGTAGATTCAACAATTTTTTTAGGTATGTTAGTTGATAAAAATTGTAACTGGAAGGCACATGTGGAACAGGTTTGTAATAAGCTGGATCGCTTTATATTTGCTTTAAAGCAAATACGACTAAAAGTTTCCTTAGAAGTAGCCTTAACAGTTTATTATGGATATGTTTTATCAGCACTTTCATATGGTCTAGTAATATGTTCAAAAAAAGTGTATTAGATACATGTTTAAAATAAAACAAATTGCAAAGTTGCAAACCATATTTTATAAGTTTAAAAATGTTAACTTTGCCTTGCATGTACATTAAATTAGTTTGTATATTTGTAAAAGAACACCCCACATATTTTCTCACAAATGCACAAAAAGTAGGCACAAGGGGTAGAAATGCTGAAAATTTATTTGTGCCCAAATGTTGATTAGCTATGGCTAAAAAAAACGTATATTATATGTGTATAAAATATTTAACAAGCTTCCCAATGAAATAAAATTATTACCAGGGAATGCATTTAAAACAACTTTAAATAGGTGGCTTGTAAATAAGTGTTTTTATTCTATAGATGAGTATTCACAAAAAGATAATTATATAAATTGAGTTTAAATGATTAGATTACAATAAATATGAAATGTTTACTTTTTTTTGATTAATGAAATTAATATTGATGAAATAGAGAAAATGAAAAACACTTTTATAAAATTATAAGAAGATAAGATACTAATGAAATCGTACAGTCAAAAATTTTAATAATAACTCTAAAATGAAATTAATGCATGTTGATGTTCATATTATAGATTTTATTTTTAAATTTAAAATTAATGAAATTTGCACACCATATATGGTAGAATATGTTAGGCCTTAATATATTTTGTAACAACATTTGTAACACTCATATTCTAATGCAAATAAAATATTTTGATTTGATTTGATTTGATACAACGTGAATGTGGTCGGTTATAATTATCCGGGAATATTCCCACTATACGGGGATATTTGTAGGCGGATATTCTAAAATCAAATAAATAAAAACATATTCACACCCATATCCCCGAAGAGGTAGGAAAAGGAACAACCACAACATCCTTTCCTACCACAACCTACGACTAGCCGGAGGCACTAAGCTCCACAATGTGATAGGTTTTAAGCCAATCGCCAACTGGACACTTATCCAATTCCGAGCAACATTTTTTTTTATTAGAAAATTAGAAATCCACATTTTCTTTTTGATGCCCGACCCGGGATTCGACCACTAGACCACAGAGGCGAACCACTTAGGTTTGAAACAAGAATTTTCAGTAGTGTCAGAAGTTTTCGAAACTGGTGTGCTTCTATGAAAGGAATGATGAATGTGGAGGAAAATGGGCATGCTTGTATGAACCGTTACACTCGGTAATCTATATTTTCTTCCTACCCGAGAGACATAATGAAAATCAAAAAATACGTATTGTATGTATGTTTATTGTTAAATAGTAAAATGTAAAATCACAACAGCTAGACTAGACCAGACAGACACTAGTCAGTCTTTCACGTATATAATTATTGGACCTAAAGTCGCGGTCTTTGTTCGCACCTTCGTCAACGTAGTAATTAGTAATTACTACGTTGACGAAGTTAGTAATTGTTACGATTTTCAAACAAATTTTCATGCCCTTTTGGAGTCTTTGGGGGTTAGATTTTTGAAAAAAAAATGTATTTATTTGTACTCGAATCTATATTAATCTATATCAAATTTCATCAAGTTCGGGTCAGCAGTTTAGACATGAAAGAATAACATACAAACAGATTTTCACATTCATAATATTAAGATGGATATGTATGGAATTAGTATAGATTTTGAAGGCAGAAAATAGAGTTTTACATTTCTATACCATTAAACTGTAGTTGTATAGACAAGGAATTTCGGGCATATGAAGTCGGGTGAACTTCAGTACCTAAAGATGCGTAATAATATTATCTCAAACACAATTCACTTTGTTCCTGGTAATCAGATTAATTGGATTGATCAATGGTATTAATAATTAGTAATTGAATAAGGAGATTACATTTGAAACCATTTATTGATTTTGTTTAGCTCTACATTCCTGATTGGAGAATTCTGATACCGTGAATAATAAAAGCATTAGGGTCAAAACACAAAACCGCGTTGCGGTGCCGCGTCGCTAGAATCGGCAGTAGCATCACTGCCGATTGTAGCGGCACAGCTATATTTGTTAATTGTAAACAGTGTGTTATCTTTTTAATAACAAATAAGCAATAAGCTTCTCACCATGGCCCATGGAAGTAACACGACTTTGACGTCGCAACGCCGCAACGCAAACCGACGATTTTAGCGGCGCGCTTATGTGTTTTGTGCCTTAAATGCGTTTTTTTTTAAATAGATTTTCCAATTTAGATAGTGTTTAATTATCAGTGTTGCCTCTGTGGTCTAGCGGTTTACTTGTTGGACTTGACTGCATGAGGTCCCGGGTTCGAATTTTTCAGTTATTATTCCTTTTCGCAACAGACTAACTTAATTCAATGCGAAGGCACAAATAAATTGTTTCCATGCTCTGCATTAGAGCATCATTCTGATAAATCTCTGTCAATTACATTTTAAAACACCATAACGAATATAACGTTCGTATGAGGCAAACCTGTGCTAGATTTTGAAATTATTCACTTTGAAAGTGACTTTTTGATATTTTTCGCATATTTCAACAAAGCATTTGTTTGTTTTTGTAAACATCGAAATAAATTCAAATTGTTAAGTATTTTCAGGCCCATATCCCCCCGGGAGGTAGGCAGAGGCACAACCAGGGCACCCACGACTAGCCGAAAACATTAAGTCTTATAATGTGATAGATGGCAAGCCTATAGCCAACCGGACACATAATCTAATCCCTAGCAACATTTTTTTTATTAGAAAATTGGAAAAATCAAATTTTCTTTTTTTTTTCCCGATCCGGGATTCGAACCCGGGACCTCATGCAGTCAAGTCCTGCACCCAGACCGCTAGACCACACACACTCACATATAAAATTAAATTACTAAGACCTCTTAATCTTAAAACTCATTAAATAAATCTCAATAAATAAAATAATCTTAAATATCATAATTAGATCTTACTAAGATTTAATTATGATATTTTCTTGCAAGTACAAAAAACTAGCATAGGTACATTGGTTTTTTTAGAATCAACACGCACCTTGACTTAATACTTTCAAAATTAAACACAAGTAATAATGACAAGTGATTTTTTTGAAAAAAATGAATTTTAAATTATGAGTATAAATTAAATATGTAACTGAATCACCTTTCTATATCTAAAATCTCATAATGTTTATGAATGGATAATATACAAACCATAAATACATAACAAAAAGTTGTAAAGGACTTTTAGAATATTTAAGTACTTCTAAATTTCAAAGCTAAGAAACTTGAATATATTTTCTAACGAAGTTTAGAAACACATGCTTTATTTATATTTCGTTGCAAATAAATTAAACATTTGGACAGAGAAGGTGTAGTTGGAATAGCAATATATTACCTCGAACATCTATTTCACTAATAACCTGTGGCTATACTAATTTCCTATTAGTGGGCAGATCAAAGTGATTTATGACGTAACACTCATCGCGGTTATTGTAAATATTGAACTAAATTTAGAAAACACTAACAGAAATATATAAACCATATAATTTATTATTCTGTCAATCAGAACGACCACACAATATCCGGTTCGCATCTGTAACCGCTAATAGTTTCGGAAAGAATTTCGGAAAGAAAAATACGAAAAAAGAAGAAGAAATCTATTGAAATTTTATAAGGTATTTATTTTAAGACTAGTCCTGCACTTGGGTTAAATTTCCATAAAGTTTAAAGAAAGATTTGTTTTAAAGAAAGAAAATATTTTCTGACACTGTCTGGAACAATTTTTTTTTATAAGATTTCCTGATTAGCCTACCAATAGCGCATAGCCAACATAAAGTTGGATATTGAGTCTCTTGCGTTTTAGCCTTTGCATGTCACATAGTAAAATTAATTAACATTACTTGCATTCGGTGATACTAAGTGGTCGAGTTTTGTTGAGGCTCACCCGGATTGGTACTACCGCCGTACCTATTCCTGCCGCCAGAACTGTGTTCCGGTTCGGAAGGCAAGGTGGCCGGTAAACTTACTTTTGCTCGAGGCCTAACACTCCGCCCTCAGGTTGGCAACGCACCATTACCACCTTTGGTGTCTCTAGACGGCGAGAATTTCTTACCATCATGAAATCCGTCTGCTTGTTTGCTTTCCAATATCATAAAAAACACATCGCTATTGTATTTTTATTTTAGGACTTGCCGTGTACTTTGGTTAAATTTCCATAATTTTAAAAAAAGTGTTTTCAAGAAAGAAAAAAATTCTGATTCTGTTTTGGGTGAATTTATTTCTTTCTTTAAAAATTTTTGTTTTACAAAATTTTCTGATTAACCTACCAATAGTGCATTGCCAATATATAGCTGAATATGGAGTCTCTTGTGTTTAACTCTGAATGTCGTAATATTAAAATTAATTAGTGTTACTTGCATTTAGTGACTAGTCGCAGAAATCCTTTATCCTAAATTAATTGCACATGTAGCAAACAAAACTTACTTTCGATTTGGTTATAATACAAAAATCGTTTTCAATCAATCAATCATTGTAGATAACATAGATAAGTACTGCTAGTATTTTTTTGAATAGATAGATATAATTTATATATATAAAAATAAATTGCTGTTCGTTAGTCTCGCTAAAACTCGAGAACGGCTGAACCTATTTCGCTAATTTTGGTTTTGAATTATTTTTTCAATTCCAGGGAAGGTTTAAAAATTAAGAAAAAGGAAAAAACTTGCGAGAAAACTAAGAAAAACAACATTTTACTTTTTCCCATACAAACAGAACGGGTGGAACGAAGTTCGCCGGGACAGCTAGTTTAAAGTATTTATAATGCAGGTATTTAATTATTAACCGAAAGAGCGATATGGGTTAAGATCTCTATATTAAGATAGAGTTGCATTTGTGTGTTCGTATGTTTGTTCGAAGTTAACTTGAGTAGTTTTGATCAAATATGATCAAAGTGTGTAGATATGTATAATAATCTTAAAATTCGTTCACGTTTGAACTCTCAGCATCAAAAGGAAGTTGTGTATTTCATACTCCAAAGCCATTCATGCAATTGCTTTGCTTTAAATCTTTACTAGCTGCCCGCCCTCGCTTCGCTTCGGTTATCAATACATATTATAAAACAAATCACCTCTGTGATCTAGCGGTTCAGTTGTTGGACTCGACTGCATGAGGTCCCGGGTTCGAATCCCGGGTCGGGCAACAAAAAGAAAATTGGGTTTTTCCAATTTTCTTATAAAAAAATGTTGCTCGGGATTGGAAATGTGCCTGGTTGGCGATAGGCTTGCCACCTATCACATTGTGGGACTTAGTGTCTTCGGCTAGTCGTAGGTGCCCTAGTTGTGCCTCTGCCTACCTCTTCGGGGATATGGGCGTGAAGATTATAAAACAAAGTCCCCCGCCGCATCTGTCTGTGTGTCTGTTCGCAATTTACTAGCGCGCATGTCTTTGCTATTCTTCAACGATATTTAATTTGCGCCTGGAGATTTTAAATTTTTGGTAACTCATTAGTGTCTGATAGTGATATTGTAAAAGGCAATTTTAATCTAAATTACACGCATAACGTTTCTAACAGATTGTTTTGATTAAGGGTAACTACTGTATTGTTAAAAATATGTTCTAAAGTAACCATTCATTTTACTGTTTTAAGTAAACGCAAAAAACGGTTATTGTGGGTTATTCTTTAAAGATAGAAATATACCACCGCTAATTTTTTTGAGATCTATCTAAGAGGAAAAATTCCAGCATACATTGTTTCGTTAAAACTCAAAAGGTTTTGGCAGCGTTTTCGAGGAAAGCTCCCAATCGGCTTATTTTTGGCCGACATATTGAACTAATATCGTTGGTTTGTACAAAACATAAACTTACTATACACTAAAACTTTCCTCAAAAATTGTTCTGTCTATTGTTGAAAACCGAGTGAAAATCCGTTCAGTACTTTTCGAGTAAATCGCGAACAGACAGACGCGGCGGGGGACTTTGTTTTATAATAT
>NJDD01017483.1:0-12494 GCA_002245505.1 Calephelis nemesis | reverse complement strand
TGGTCTAATATACGTTTCAATATCTATATACGATTTGTATCGCCCACTCCTATTAAAAACTATTAATGTCAAGCAATATAAAGTTCGCCGGATCGGCTAGTTCACAATAAAATTATGGAATAGCGTAAATTATATTGTGAAAGGTTACTTCACAATGACTAGGAACAGCGCCATCTAATAAATTAACATTGCTTTTATACGGATATAAGACTCAGATCAGACGTATAAAAACCGTCTTAAAAAGACAAATCGATACCCACAGCGACATCTGTTGTTTCAGAAAGGACTTAATTATTGGGTTACAAGTTTTTATACTACATTGTAGGTCTGTTATATATATTGTCTTTGGTAATACTTTTGCATGTTCAATATTAATTTGATTGATAAATGAATGAGGGCAATCGGTATGGCATTGATAAACTGTTCACATCCAAAGTATTTTTTGGCCATAAAAATTGGTTTCTGGCCATGGAGACGTAAGCAATCAATGTAGTGTTTTTTTTTTTATATCTTTATTTAGAGATTTTTTCACACAGTGAAAATGACAATCTTATAAACGCTTATTCTAATAACTTAAATCTAACATATAATTTACTAATCACATATTGGATAGGAATGTGTACAGTATCTTAGCTGCGCCCGATGAGGGGTCAGCCAAAACACTATTAAACATACCTACCTCTTTATTATTTTTATTATAAAAAGCCAAAAATTGTTCCCTTTTAGCTGCGTTACGGTCGCACTCCGCCAAAATATGTTGCACGTCTTCCTGTTTATCACATAGTTCACAATTTGGTGACATTTTCTTTCCCATCAGAAGAATAAGTTTGCTTAACTTATTTAGGGGAATGTGTCCGGACCGCAACCTATGTGCTTTTATAATCTCTTGTCTGCTTAACTTACAGGAGGAAAACCAAGGAATGTGTGGTGGTTCGGCTTGTATCGTTTTGTACCAGATACCTTTTGTTTTTGATATTTCATTGAAGTATTCCTTCCACATACCTTGGCATTCCTTCCTGCAAACTTGGAGCCTTTCAGAGTAATGCGGAAGTATATCAACTGGGATGCCATTTGAAATGGCCATTTTAGCCAATTTATCTACCTCCTCATTCCCCGAAAGACCGATATGTGCCGGAATCCATTGCAATTTCAGAGGCTTCTTCTTTTTGTGAAATTCATTAATTTGATTTAAAATTTTATAAGCTATTGGAAGTGCTATTTTGCCACAAGTACTTTTTTCTAGATGTTGCAACCCACTTTTGCTATCAGTATAAACAACTAATTTATCCATGTCTTTGTCCATCGCATATGATAATGCCTCTGAAATTGCAATGAGTTCGGCTGTCATAATAGACACGTTGTTATTAATTTTTATAAGTTTGTTATTTTTGTTACTAAAATCATAATAAGCTGCACCTATACCAGCTGTGGTTTTAGAGGCATCTGTGTACAGTGAATACCAACCCGCATATTTATTGTTGATTTCATGGAGTATTTCATATTTAGTTGCGTTGTAATTGTATAGGTGTTTAGAAACTTTGATACTGTCTAAGTTGTCCGCTATTGATAATTTTGTATCAACTTGTGAAACACATGTGTCTAGTGTATACATGTCTAATATGTCTGTTTTCAATATGTTTGTGTCTTTAATTTTGTTGTATGTACTTGTCAATAAAGGTTTCTTTTTTTTAATCCAATATCTGCTACTTAGTAATGTACTTAATTTTAATAGAAAGACTATTGTAGGATTATTATTAACTGACATAGCTTTTAAACAATATTTAAATGTTATTAATTTTTATAAGTTTGTTATTTTTGTTACTAAAATCATAATAAGCTGCACCTATACCAGCTGTGGTTTTAGAGGCATCTGTGTACAGTGAATACCAACCCGCATATTTATTGTTGATTTCATGGAGTATTTCATATTTAGTTGCGTTGTAATTGTATAGGTGTTTAGAAACTTTGATACTGTCTAAGTTGTCCGCTATTGATAATTTTGTATCAACTTGTGAAACACATGTGTCTAGTGTAGGTATACATGTCTAATATGTCTGTTTTCAATATGTTTGTGTCTTTAATTTTGTTGTATGTACTTGTCAATAAAGGTTTCTTTTTTTTAATCCAATATCTGCTACTTAGTAATGTACTTAATTTTAATAGAAAGACTATTGTAGGATTATTATTAACTGACATAGCTTTTAAACAATATTTAAAAGCTAAATATTGTCTCCTAACGAACAGCGGTTGTAAGCACAGCTCACTTTCCATTACATGAATTGGTGTAGATTTAATAAAACCTCCCACGACTCTCATGGCCTGATTCTGTACTTTATCTAGCTTAAGTGTATGAGTCTTCGCGCTATTATCATATAAGAAACTACCAAAGTCTATTTTGCTCCTTATAAGTGAGATGTAGATTTTGCGTAAATGTAATGGATGGACACCCCATCCAGACCCAGCGAGAACTTTAAGAACCGAAACCGATTTTTGGGCCTTTTGAAAATTTTCGGTTATTTGTTTATTCCACGTCAGAGATCTGTCAACCCATACCCCTAGATATTTATATGAATCTACAACCATCAGTTCCGTTTCTTTAACGTATATTTTAATATCTTCAATTTTTCGTTTTTTAGTGAAAATACACACTTTGCATTTATCTTTGGATAGTTCTAAACCTAAGCTGTCAAATAACTTAATAGCACTATTTATAGCTTCTTGTAAATTTATAACACTATCTAGGATCCTACTCCCGTTGGTATAAAACACAAAGTCATCTGCGTACTGTCCAATGAAGACCTCTTTTATGCATTGAAATATATAAGATGTAGCTATATTAAAGAGTATAGGTGACATTGGGTCACCTTGAGCAATGCCTTTACTAGTCCATCTTCTGTAAATAATATCACAACATTCATCACTGAAAATATGGAGATGTCTTTCCCTTATAATGTAGTGTTGAAAATCATTTTTAGTCAAAAAATATCACTAACGATATATTTTAGTGTCACCATGGCGGTAGGTATAATCTAAATTCTAAATTGAAATTAAATTTAAATTTCAAAAACGGTTGTCAATCCCTGGATTTAGGACTGATACGCAATTACCCATTGACAGCAGATGCATTTACCCCATAAATTCAAATCATACCCATAAATTTAAAGCATTGATTTCTTTAAAAATAAAACGATTTTAATTAAAATTATTATCTGCATCGATAACCACATTAAATTGCAAGCGTCATGTAATAAAATAAAAACGGTAGATTAAGAAAACTAAGAGATTATAAAAGATTTGAAACACTCATCTCACTCAACGAACTTGGCAGGAAATGTGTTATTTTAAATATGGCTGACAATTCAAAATCGTGACGCTAAACGCCCCCTATTACAGTTTCAAGTAATGATTTTAGTTGAAATAAAGTAGCATAGGTGGCGAAAGTATTTTTATTTTAAATAAGATTGAATATCAAATAGACGCAATTACCTCAGGTGACCTTACATGTATATATTTTTGGGTTAGCTGTTATCTAAGCTAACAGAAAATGTATTACGTGGACCCCCGATAATCCCTGTCTAATCCGGCGCCCCCTTAATCCGACATTATTTTGTATAAAACATACCTACCTATGTATTTGACAATCTTCGCTAATGGAGATCACACAGGTTTGAACAGGTTACAACTCGTATGCGTTCGTAAAAAAAATAATGAATATTTCCATGCTTTAAAATTTGATAAATTTATTACTTAGGTAGGTACATGATGTTGATTAATAATTCTTGATTATTTTGGTACCTACCTACATACATGCATTTATGCTTAATTTTTTATCTCTCTATTGTTATTTAATTTACTAAATTCGAAATAAATGCATAAATTAAGCATGATTTGTAGGTACTTCTAAGTACATATAACATATAGAATCTGATCATTGGATATGTAATTTTTCGGATTACAAGGTACTCGTTTTGTAAAAAAATCCGGACTATAGGGAGTCTCAGGCAGTGCTCTGGTAATCCGACAAATTCGATCGTCCGACACTGCCCTGCATAATGTTTGTCGGATTACCGGAGGCCTACTGTAATGTGTATGTTTCATATTTCGAAAATTCGTAAGTGAAATTGCGAAATGTGGTTTCCCAAGTGTTTAATAAAAATGTTATTACTTCATATAGTTTTATTTCAATTGCTTATAGTTTACTTCTAACAAAATGATACACTTAACAATAATTAACAATAAAAAGACGCTTTATCCTTTTTCTACACCACAATGTCTTTTACGTCAATAAATTGCGCCATATTGCTATTTAATATATGTTAAGGTAAATGTAAGCAATCAGTAATTACCAGCTAATTACCAACTCACATGGTAAATGTAGTGAATTATCCTCATTTACCGGTAATTATATAACATTTTCGAGCTACCGTATGGGGGTCAACGAACTCTCGTTCGCAGCTCACAGCTGATTGTCTCACCGCTCACGGCTGCCACCTGAATTGTCAGAAATAAACTCAGAAATAAGTCGTAGCCTCTATGAGGCTATGTTTGGGTGTAAAGCAAAAGTGGCTTTGAAAACTTTCTTGCCAGCTCTTTAAAACAATATCAGATATTACAAGCGAGGAACAGGCTATGGTAAAAAATCAAAGTGGACAAGTCAGCGAAGATATTGATACCAATTTAAAGGACAGTATGAATAAAAGTATCTTCACGCCCATATCCCCGAAGAAATAGGCAGATTCACAACCAGGGTACACACGACCAGACGAAGACACTAAGTCCCACAATGTGACAGGTGGCAAGCCCATCGACAAACAACAACATTTATACTAAGATTACAACATAACAAGCGACTATTGAAACAGGACCTTCGGATAGGGAGGAGTCAATTCCAACTAATCAACTCAACATAATTTTTTGTTTTGCCTAACCTAAGGTTTGATCTCATGATATTTAGAAACATTGTTTTTATTTTGATAAATATTTGACTCCGATGTTTGATTTCATTATTTACTACATCTACTACAGGTGTATGGTAATTTTATATAATTGCCGGTAAATGTGATTAATCCGAGAGATTTTTACAACTTTTTCCATGAGCAATGGTAATTATACATAGTTCCCGGTACACAATAACCGCACTATCCACATTTACTCTAACATATACATTTTGATCTATGAATGCGCCGCCCGAAAGCGGTTTAAATGGCAATAGCAAAAACAACTGCGGCCCAAGCGTGTTTTGAGGTTACACTGGTCGAAATTTTATCTTATTGCATAATTTGTAATTTGTTCTCAATATTTACATACTCGTGTGTTATAACTATTTAGTAAAATTTATACAAACGAAATCTTAAAGCCAAGTACCTAGTTAGTCTGATATTTTTGAGTTTATTGAAAATGTGTTGTAGGTACATTAGTGCTTGATCTAAATTTAAATTCGTAATTGGAATGATATTTGTTAATTACTAAAAGTAATCGTAGCAATTTACACATAAAAATAACTATGTATGTATATATTTACTCCACATTTATTATAAACATTGAACACTGTATGTGTATATTTAGGGTAATACACTAAAACAAAACATTTTTTATAGTGGAAAAATGAAATACACAAAACAGTACACGTGTATTTTAAGGTAATACAGTAAAAAAACAAATTTCTAAAGTGAACAATAAAATAAGTACACCATAGACAAAATATAACTAAACGACAAAACAAACGTATGAGTTTTTACACGGCACCATCACCATACTATTATTTTATTTAAATTAATGCAAAAAAATTAAACTTCGCTCAAAATAATTACATAACGGAAAACATCGGCCTATTGCCGATTTACATATCGAACATTGTACTCCTTTTAAGAGTAATACCCTAAAACAAAGCCAATTTATAAGGTGAGAAAATGAATTACATAGAAAGAAAGAAAGAAAAGATATTTATTTGCGGAACATGCGTGTTGAAGTTGTTACAAAATTATTTAAGCTTTCCAACATATTCTACCACATTGTGATGTGCAAATATTTTAGTATTTATAAAAGTAATTATTTAATTATGTACACAATGTTTGGAGTTCATACAATAAATAGTTTTATACTTATTACAATTGGAATTATAAATTACAAACAATTTTAAAATGTAAATAAATTTAACCCTGTCTACGGTAAACTACCACCGTTTCCAAACCTAGCCAGTAAACAGTAGCCATAGTAAACAATTAAATAAATACGACAAAACTTTCGAGTTTAACCACATCACCACCACCATTATTTTATTTTAATTAACGCAAAATCCAAAACTTAACACAATTATACAGGGTGTTACAAAACTACTCTTAAAGCTGACCGGAGGTTAAATGTGGCCTTATAACGAGTTCATCCGCAGCATTTAAGAACCATAATAACATGATAATATAAGATACCGGAAAAAAAATAAAAATATTGTTATTTTCACCAACGTGCAAACCCTTTTCAGGAAAATTGAAGAGTAAACTACGCAGAATGTACCTACTTTTATACTACCTAATTCGTGAAACATCATTTCGTAATACTCGTATCTATCACAATTCATAATTGTCGCGTTTTAAAGCCAGTACTTAAGAATAATAACATTCTTGTATTGAGGTAGCAACCATTTATGAATGTGAAAATGGAAAAACTATTAAATTAAACAACTATTCGGCAAAAAAGGTACGTAGGCATTTCTGTTAAATAATCTAGATCCCTAACGTGACAGCTCGGTAGGGTTAACAAAATATATGGCTTTGAGAACTAATTATATTTTTTACGAGGTATTTTTATAAAGTCAAATCAAAACAACGGCTCGTTACCGATTTACACATTGAACATTATACGTCTATTTTTATGGTAATACACAATACAAAATCAAATTTCCAAAATACACAGCAATTTTAAAAAAAATACAAAAAGAAACAAAACAAATTTACGAGTTTCTCCACCGCACCACCATAAAAAGAGAAAAGTGAAAAAAAACAAAAATACAACAACAAAATAAAACAAAAAAGCCAATAATAACACATTAAAAAAGAAATTCGAGCTATGTATTAGTTATCTAAAAAACATCTATAGGTCATGTGTACTTCTTCATCTCATTTTTCTTATGTTATTGGAAGACAAACAAGCAGACGGATTTCCTGTTGGTAAGAAATTCACGCCGCCTAGCGACACCAAAGGTGGTAATGGTGCGTTGCCAACCTGAGGTCGGGATGTTAGGCCTCGAGCAAAAATAAGTTTACCGGCTACCTTACCCTCCGAGCCAGAACACGTCAACGACAAGCATTGACATTATGGCGGCAGGAATAGGTAAGGCGGTGGTACCAATCCGGGAGAGTCGATGCCAAACTCTACCACCTAGTCGGAAGTCACGGTGTTAGTGATGGTAAGCCTATGCTCGCCTTTTACGAGCTGCCTGGCAAGGAAGGCAGATGGTCTATTCTACAAAGGAGCCCGGACCAACACGGGGAAATTTTTCCTTCGGTAAACTAAAAAATCGAAATGTCTTGGTTTCCAGTTGGTCAGTAAGCTAGGTTTAGGAGAATTCTCTTCTTAGCCTCTGGTGAACTAAGCACCAATACCAACTTTGATGTCTATATATGACGTGTATTTCTTACCAAGAGAGAGAAAAGAAAGAGGGGCACAATAATTATTAAGAGCTGAAAAAGGAGTATATACGACATATCACATTAAATAAATTAAAGCCAACGTTGAGTAAATATCTCAGGAATACATACGAGTATAAACTAATATACTAGTGAAATTTAATAAAACAGGGACTTAAACAAACGGCTTTATCACAGCCGACACAGAACGTTTGCACCCGTTTCTTGCACACAACGCACTTTCGGCGCAATCGCTGGCGCTGGGATGAGACCAAGCTTGCGATGTAGTGGGTCAAGTGAAAAGACGGATTCTGTATGGGTGTGACCTGAAGAGGAGACTCTTTCTTCGTTCGGGAATGTTTCGAGAAAAGGGCGTTCACCAAAGCCATCCTGAAATTTCTGTGGGAAAGGGACGAAGTGGGGGCGGATTTTCTATGAATAATAAAGGAGTTTAGTACGCTGACGTTCAGAAGCCTCCAAAATAATTTTTTATACCAAATCCTCGTTCTTTTTCTCTCAATTTGGTATATGGACAACATTTGATCTTTTTTATCGACCCCGCCCATCATAATGTTGTAATCTGAAATTACGGTGGGTTGGGTCGAGCCACGTCTATCGGAGACGCCGTTGCCATGATATGTGGATATCATAGCAACTCGGCTGCTATGCCTCCAGACTGCGACATCGACGTCCCCCGACGTGAGTCCATAAATTTCGCCTTTCCTCGTATTATCATTGGTCAAATTGCGTAGGGCCTCAGGAACGAACTGGCGATTCGTTCGCAAAGTCCCTGCACAATCGAAGCCCAAACATTTGAGGCGCCGTGCCAAAGCAGGGGAATTATAATAGTTGTCCATCCACACCGTGTGACCAATATTCTCCAGACCATGTAAAAGTCTGAGAACTAAGGCTGGTGTGAAGGCGCTTAATATATCTTCAGTCTGCTCTGGTGGAGATCCAGTATGAGTGTGAACCTCAAACCGCCACAAGTAGCCGGTTTGCGATTCACAGACCTCATAAGTCTTGATCCCCACCTTATCAGCTTTTTTGGGAAAGATTTGGTTTATGTCAAACCGACCTTTCCACAAAAGAAGACTTTCATCCAAAGAGATGTTTTGCGACAATTTATACATGGCTTGGAATTTCGTATTCAAATGCGTTACTATCGGCGAAATCTTAAATAGTTTTGCCTCGGAGACGCTGAGATTTTTCCCCAACATGTCATAATTGTCGTTGAAATGTAAACATTTAATCAACAGTTGGAAACGATTATACGACATGTTGGCGCAATATCCCGGCGTTTGAAATATGTCCTCAGTGGTGCACCAGTACTCCTCCAATCTAGACTTGACAACAACCCCCATCGACATTATAATGCCCAATAAAACATAGACTTCGTCAACGGTGGTCACGCGCCATCTATTTATCCAGCTATGGGGATAAAGGTTGTTGTTCCTGAGTAACTGGGACGCCAATTGTTCGGCATATTTATTCGTCTCCGAGACAATGTGCTCCACTATTTGCCTATCCCATATGGAAGTGAATATTTCATACGGATCGGCACATGGAGTGACTGGTCCCGTATTGATCTGTGTGAAGCGTTCTCGCCTCGATTCAGCTCGAATCGGGACACTAGAAAACGCTTCCCATTGAAAATCAAATAGGCCGTATGGTCCAAGGGTCTCTCTTTGTGGTTGAGGTGGGGTGGTGGCGACGGTAATGGTCTCCTCCTTTTCTTCTTCTTCGTCCAATGGAGTGTCAAAATAAGTCCCGACAGTCCGGGATACAGGGGGTAATGGCAACCTCTCGTCGTCATCCTCGTCAGAGCTCAGTTCGCTGCCTGTAACAAATGAAACTTAGGTAAACAAACAAACATACTAATCGTTCCTGTTGTGATGCACGAGTGTGTGTCGGTATTTTGGTATGGTGTACTTAAGTATGTGGCTGCTTACCATAATTCAAAGGCAACTCGATATCCCAGTTTATCGGAGGCGAACAAGGACGGGGAGAACACCCAGCTTCAGGCGAGCTCTCATCCGACCCATTTTCAACGAACCTACAACAAGAAAAAAATGAGATAACCTAATAGATACATTTTTCGCATACCTTTTTCGAAATGAAATTCGCAACTCAATGTACACTTACATGTTGGATGGAGGCACTTGTGACGGCACCCCCTCCACGTCTCGGGCTGCGTCTGCGTGTGGCGAGCTGGGGTCGGGGGGTGGCGCCGACGGTCCCTCGCCACCACCCCGCCCAGTTCTAGGTGGAAATCAAAAACATTCCATAAATTTAAAGGAAAACGAAACAGAATGAAATATATTAGAAAAGCTACGTACGGAAGCCGCACTCACATGCGCTTCGGGCGATTTGGCGCTTCAACAGAGCTGATGTTCATCCTTAAAAAAAAAATTATGACTTTTGTCAAAAACAAAAACATAAAATAAACAAGAAAAGGTAAGCTCACTCTTCAATATTAGCAAGATTTGGTCGCCTGCGTGCACCTCTGGATCCCCCCTTACCCCTGCGAGCTGCCCCCCTTCCACGGCGTCGACCCCGTCCACCTCTTGTATTTGCTTGTTTTCCACTATACACAGGAAAAAATTAATTTCAGTCAGGTCAAGAAATTTAAATGGAACCACCTCGGAATCATGACCTATCTTGTAAAAAAGGGACTTTAAAAAACGGTAAGTTATTGGACAAGTACTTGTGTTACAAAAACACCATAGTATAAAATTATTGAGAATCATCGTTTTTAGTCAATTAAAAAACATTACATTTATTAGTAATCTATTTACTATATCCAATTCTATTTGGATAGGTCACATGATACGAGGGAAAGATAACTGGTGCTGTTCGGCCAGTGTGGTATCCCAGAAACATAAAAAGAAAGCGGGGCGACAGATCAAAAGATGGGTCGATGAAATTGTGGAAACAGCTGGAAAGACTTGGACAAGACTAGCAGTAGAAAAATCAAAGTGAAAAAGGTTGGAGGAGGCCTTTGCCAGTAGGCACACAGACTATGACATATAAATATTATAACCAGTGTTGTCAAAACCAAAGAAAAATAATCAAATAACACAAGAAATATAATAAATAGCATGATTTATGAAATTGATAATGAAAACTAAAAAAAAAATAATAACATAGAAATAATCAATGTAATTAATTTAATAATTGCTTATAATATATAAAATTAATAATAAAAAAAATGATAGTGAAATTTATAGATATGTCCAAATGTTATAATATGTAGTTTATATTTATTTATTATATTTTTATTATTGTTACTATGATTATTATTATTTTTGAATTAAATTATGTTAACATTTAATTATATTAAAATTAGGGAATGTGTTGTAAATGTATTGCGTAAGAATAAATAACTGAATTGATGTATGTATTATCTATCAAGTGTAATGTATAAAATAATAATAGTAATAATAATTTAATCAACTTATGTACTAAAAAAAATTGACACTAGAGAACTAGCTTAATTGTAAAATATTTGTGAATCGTCTGAGTAAAAGGCTTTATTTTTATTTTATTCTATTTACTATAGGTATATACTAGAAGACCCAGCAAACTTCGTATCGCTTGACATTAATGCTTCGACAGTAGCGCAGTCTGTCGGATCCGATGTGAAACATTCCAAAATTAACAACGACTTATTATTAAAACATTAATTAAAAAAACATTTTTCAGGAGACCAAATTGTGAATCTAAACCATTCTCGAATTCCCTTGAACACGCACAAAAACTTTCATCAACATCGGTCCAGCCGTCTAGAAGGAGTTCAGTGACATACACAGTACACACTCACAGAAGAATTATATATATAAAGAATCACCATTTCCCGAAATCATATCAGATAGACCAATTTTAGTCATTATTTTTTTGTTGTGTTCGTTACCGCCAGAAGAAAGTTCCTAAAAAGTTGTAGGGAAAATGGGAAAAACAATGATTTGATCCATGTACAAACTGTTAGTAGAGCTATTAATGTGAAATGATACGAAGTTCGCCAGGTCGGCTAGTTTTTTTATAATTAAAGAGAAAGTTCCTAAAAAGTTGCAGGGAAAATGGGAAAAACAATGATTTGATCCATGTACAACTTGTTAGTAGAGCTATTAATGTCAAATGATACGAAGTTCGCCAGGTCGGCTAGTTTTTTATAATTAAAGAATTTTGATTACAATGAAAACAAAAATAAATCTGACTAGGTGGTAGAGTTTAGCAGTGACTCGCCCGGGTTGGCACCACCGCCTTACCTATTCCTGCCGCCATAACGTCATGACGTGTTCCTGTTCGGAGGGTAAGGTAGCCGCTATACTTACTTTTGCTCGAGGCCTAACATCCCGACCTCAGGTTGGCACGCACCATTACCACCTTTGGTGTCTCTAGGCGGCGTGAATTTCTTACCATCAGGAAATCAGTCTACTTGTTTGCCTTCCAATATCATAAAAAAAATAAGATAAACACATTGCTTAGAAATTGTAACAGTGTGTTGCCAATTCGTCATAAATATCTACTATATACATAAGAATCACATTAAAATCGGTCCATTCGTTCAAATTACGATTCTTAAAACACAAACACACAGCCACACTAAAACTTTTCTGTTAAAAATCGACACAAAAAATCTGTCTTATAAGAAATCGATTAAAATACTTTAAAAGTGAAAGAAGTCAAACACAAAATACCTTGTCACGTTGTGGGTACTTATAAAGAACATTTCATAAGAACCACCAACGTTCCTAGAAAAACAGAAAAACAACGCATCGTACGATGTCCCCTCTTACACCCCCTCCCCGAGATTAGAGCGCGACGTATAAAAGCCCAACAAACACGAGGCGTCGACACACATTCGGACCT
>NJDD01017468.1:968-13423 GCA_002245505.1 Calephelis nemesis | reverse complement strand
AAAGGGTAAGTCTGTAAGGTTCGCGAGATTTGGCACCCGATACTCTCTACCTACCACGCGAGGATCATGGCATGAAGATACGTATTTTCATGCAAGTGTTGATATAAACATGAGAAAGGGCAAGCACCGTTGGTTCGGTCCAGTGGAAAGAATGGTAGATAAAAGATGACGAATATGGGTTGATGTATACATGTATACGAGTACATACTCGAAAAGACCTAGGTTGACATTCCTGAGAAGGTTTGCATGGGCACTCAATACTCTGCATACCCCGTAAGGAATTTGGCGTGAAGATGGCGTATGCACCTTTTCAAATTAATTAGTCTGTAAAATACTTAAATATTGTTGTCACGCTTTGTCTTACCTAACACGAATCATGACGTCACCAGCGTGCGTATACGATTGCGGCCGACGGGAATCAGCTGTATCATAGATAATAATTTGCTTACGTCATGTCCATGCGTCTTGTATTTTGCGATTGTTGATTATAATCTTTTTTTTTGTTTTTTTTTGTTATAGACAAAAGCATTAATTCTAAACTGTCTCTCGAAATTTGGCTGGAAAGGAGCCTATAATTTGAACCATCGATGTCATGTTGGTTATGTCAGGTTGGCTAGGAGCGAGATGGAGTCGCTTTCGCATTCAACATCTTGATCCGCACCNNTTGATCCGCACTCACCGTCCGGTCCTCACTGGGACTCCTCCCACGCTGAAAGAGGAGCGACTCCTACCATTGGATTCGCCCCCCAGGCGTGCGAGGCCGTGCTGGCCGTGGAGTATCTCCCGACAGCCCCAATTCGGAGGCGCTAAGAAGGCGAAGGTGCGGTACGGTAGGTATGGTAAGTCCTCCCGGGCTCGCTCCGTGGTCTCCTTTTGCGTCATGAATTCTACGCAAAAGGAGACCACTGACAGCCTGACACGACCTGTCACTACCGAGCATGCCTTTAATGACGCTCGGCAGCGAGAGGTCCTCGCCTGCTACGGCTAAGAGAGTACGAAACTATGATTTCCAAGCAACGCATTCCCTCAAAGTGTGGGACGTCGTATCTTCTGGCGTCCCAAACTCGGGGCAGGCAGAGGTCACCTCCACTCTCGCAATCTTGAAGATACTTTCAGAAGCATCTATGCTCGGAAAGCACCTGCATAAGTCGGAATGTCAGTGACCCAAACCACCGCCGCAACCACCCTCGGAGGACCGGTCGGATAGCCTCTACCGTCGCGTGCCAAGGGACAGGTGGGGCTAGGTCCTCCTACATTTAACCTAACCTAACTTAACCTGTAGAATACAAGTTAAGGCTGAGCGCACACCACAGCCACGACAGTCTTAAGTCTAAGTCTAAGTCTTTCGTTGTGCGTACCAGTATGTTAGTAGATACCTATTATTCTGCGGCACCGGTATAACTACAAAAGGGAATATAACTACAAAAGGGAAGCCGACAATCGTCAGTCAGAATAGTCGCTGCAGTTTTTGTGGGTATTGGTTTTGTCTACGAAATGTTTTGTTCGAAGTGTGCGCTTCTCCTATATATAACGCAATAATCTGTATTAAAACTGTCGTGAGTATGCGCTTAGACTAATAAAGACTTTATACAAAACTAGCGGCCCGCGCCGGCTTTGCGCGGTTATGAAATATACATATAAACCTTTCTCTTCAATCACTTTATCCATCAAAAAAACCGCATCAAAATCCGTTGCGTAGTTTTGAAAGATTTAAGCATACAAAGGGACATAGGGACAGAGGAAGCAGCTTTGTTTTATACTATGTAGTGATTAACCTGCATAACTGCTATATCGAGCACATAAATTGCATCTTACGTCCGCCATTTTTCATTTGATTTGACGTCATATACCGAAGAACACTTGACATTCAAACGGATCGATGGAAGCCTCATTTATTAAAATTGAACTAGCAGGGGAGAACCCTAATACCTATTTGTACATTAGTCTTTATAATTTGTACATACCTACGATACAATCGTAGCAGTTTTTTTTTACATATTCTGCAAAATAAATAATTTAAATGCAGTTAAAGTGCAACAAATCGACTTTGATTTCAATAAGTGTATCAAACGCACATAACACTTAAGTATATTCCTCGATTTTCCTGGGATGGGAATGTGAGCATCTCAGAATTACGCTTTTTTAAATAAAAAAAATATTTTCAAAATTAGTTCAGAAATGACGGTAAAACCGACATACATCAAAATTGACCGATCGAACATTTGACCGCCTACATTTTTTCAAAATTGGTTCAAAACAAATCTCAATTTCCCTTGGTCACCGGATCACCTTGAACGAAGGGAACAACATGTTTTTTGTAATTTTAATGATTGGCAGAAGAAGGTTCTCATGTAAAAAAATTAGCGGAATATTAAAAAATAATAATTAAATGTTAACAGTTAAAACAGGACAATAGCCGTTGTCCTGTTTAAACTACTATGCCAGTGTAAACTAAACACTTACTAATTATTATTTAAGACATTCATATATTGGAATAAGTACCTATATTATATTTATTTAATTCTTTATTTCTCACAAATGGTAATAAAATAAAGTAAAATGATTATTAGATATGCCCAAAATAAAAAAAGGTCGGAATGTATATCCACAGAAATCTATCAGGCAACCCAGAAAAAATGTACAGCTGTGAAAAACAATGAACAATGATCTGCATTACATAAAATTGTGTGTTTGCATTGACATACGTTCCAAAACTACTGAAACGATTAGTAAGAAGTTTACCATTAGAATACAATAGATGAACAAATGCTGTATTTATTCCCTGAAAAAAACAAACCGGGACAAGGAAGCCCAGACAAGCTACTGGTGGAACATAAATGGATTAAAAAATATAAAAACAAAATAATTAAATAAAACGTAAGTATTGTGTGAATAGGAATAATATTACCAAAAACCGCATCAAATTCTAAAGCATTTAAATGGTACCAAATAAAAAAATATACCAAAGTCAAATCACAATGTCCTAGGAGGAAAAGTTTGACATCACTAAAGGCAAAGATATCACCTCTGGGCTCTGAAGCGTTAACTATCATACTTTTAAAGAAAAATAATTGTGTGTGTACTTATGTACACGCGTTAGAAGTTATACTTCTTCGGCGTAATAAAATAAAAATCTTTTTAGAATTTTATCTTTTGCCTTATTTTAAATTTGTAGACAAAATGACACTAACCATAGAAATAAAGAAATATTGTGAATACATTTGTCAGTTCTCACGCAAACATACGTAGATGTCCTTACTTTTACTTTGTTGGTACCTTTTTTTGAAAAACTAAAATATTATCTATAGCTAACTTCATCATGTCGGTTTTTCGTGACAGTGTGCGCACGCATCGTAAAAATTTACCCTCGTCATTTTTTCCTAACGCGCCAAAAGAAGTATAACTTCAAAAATATGCGAAGGAAGTCTTTGATAGTAAACGTTACGACGAGAGACAATAATGTGCAAAGTTGGCTATACCGTATACGATAAAAAAATCTAACCTCTTAAGTACCATGAGTTTACGGCTTGCCAAGTTTACTATACTCGCTACCGTTTCTGTAAATTATTTGTATGAAAACTTTGAACAGCGCCTCTGTTGGTAACTAAGAGAAATACATTTTCTTTCTATTTTTAGGTTTTGGCCTATTAGTATTATATCGATTTTATTCAATTATAATTAGTTATATGTCGTCAGTAAGTCATGTCATTCTCTTAGGTAAAGCGGTGGCCTCATTACTCAAGCTCATGTAATGAGATTTGGCGGCAACGATGAAATACACGATACGCTAATTTCTTTTTTTTATATTATAGGAAGGCAAACAAGCAGACGGATTTCCAGATGGTAAGAAATTCACGCCGCCTAGAGACACCAAAGATGGTAATGGTGCGTTGCCAACCTGAGATCAGGATGTTAAGCCTCGAGCAAATAAGTTTACCGGCTACCTTACCCTCCGAAACACCTCCGGAACACGTCATGACGTTATGGCAACAGAAATGGGTAAGGCGGTGGTACTAATCCGGGCGAGTCGCTGCGAAACTACCACCTAGTCAGATATCACGGTGTTAGTGATGATAAACCTATGCTCGCCTTTTAGGAGCTGCCTGGCAAGAAAGGCAGATGGTCTATTCTGCAAAGGAGCCCGGACCAACACGGGGGAAAAACATTAATTCTTCACGGTTATTTCATTTGTGCACTTTCACTGAACAAAATTGTACAAAATGAGACCAAAATTGACTAATTTCACTCAATATCAACACGAAGTTCAATAATTTCAATAATTTATGGTTGAATTATGAAAACTTCGACCATATTTTCTCTCGATGGCGCCAAAAAACTCAGAAACACATTTTTAAACCTAAAGTCATAGATTTTGACAGGTAACTTACCGAAAGCAATCTATACCAACTTATGGTATTTAGGCTTTCTTGTAAAATACATAGACGCAACGCTAAAATGTCATCGCATAAATGTTATATCGCAGCGGAAATTTCCACGTGCCTTGTGAGAGGTTTTTTGCGATGTGACGTCACAAAGCAGTGTTGTAACACCGCCCTAATAAAATGTTCAATATTAGAAAACGGTTCTTTTTTAACCGGAACAAATTATAATTGTTTATATATGAGTAAACTAGCCAATCCGTCGAACTTATCGCGTGCCATTAACAACTAGTAAAATTTGTCAATATTAGAAAACGGTTATTATTTTAACCAGAACAAATTATAATTGTTTGTATATGTTGTAAACTAGCCAATCCGGCGAACTTATAGTTTGACATTAACATCTAATAACAGTTTGTATGGACAAAATTAAAAAGTGGTTTTTCCCACTTTTCCTGCATTTTTTTAAGGTTTTTGTCTTTATATGACTCTTCCCCTGCCAATAACCAATACAACAAAATAAGAATTACCTTAGTCCATCTGTTTAAAGTGACGTGAAGACCACGCGAAATGGGAATTCATTTTCATATAAGTTTGTTTATAACATGAGAGATCAGCCAAGAAGCGCACTAGTTTCTTGACGGTAAGAGACAACCATGGCCTATAGGCACAATAGTTGTAATAAGTGCGTCGCCAATCTATGGCCTGGAAATTACATAAGATTTTTTAATTTGTTCTGTTCATTAAAAAAAGGTCGCTAACATTTTTTATATAAGAGCGAGCAAGCATATTAGTCACCTGATGCTAGACAACCGTAGCTTATAGACACCACAGATATTATAGGTGCATCACTGACCCGTGGCCGGGATGTCAGGATAATTGTGCAAGAATGTCTACTCTACCCTCCAGGCCGAACATAGAAGAGTCATTATGGAGGCAGGAAACGGTGAATGCCCTTTGCTACTTGCTTGGTGGATTGCCAACAGTTGCTGCATAGCACTCTACTACCAGTGGTCCTGTTGGTAATTACCTATATTTTAACCTGTGCTTCGTCTCTTACGAGCTGACTGGTAGAGAGGAAAATGGTCTATTTTATATAAGAACGAGGGAAGTAGCTCCTAAAAAAAGTGCGTTAAAATTTTGTACTTATTGGTCACCATCTCATCTTTTTCTACTGCCGTAAAGTCAGTGCTCGCTATTGTCTTATTTCGGTCAAGGAAGAGAAGAAAAAACAAGGAAACAATAATATCATTGATATAAACTTCATGGGCCTCCTCGTTATATTGACTGCCTCTTTGTTTGAGGGGTTTGCGTATACGCTCCACTCCGACGGTCAACGTCGAGGCTTGGGTTCGATTCCAACGAGGGCAGTCATTTGTGTCACGAACTGAGATGTCTGTACTTCCTGGTCTAGGTGTTTGATAAATTTACATTAGTAGCTATTTGTGTATTTCTATGCACTTATTTATTAGTATTGTTGACTAACGCCCATAACACAAGCTTTTAATTTTCTTATTTTGCGGTGGGTCAATGTGTGTAATTTGTCTAGAAATATTTACGTATTTATTAATACTAGTGGTTGCCCATTGGTCGAAATTTGACCAAAATAAATTATAATATCTGTTGATAAGAACGCCATCTTCATTTCTCAAGACCAACTACTTTGTTTTTCTAAACTTTTAGTGCCCCATCTGTAATCTTTTATCGGTATTGTCAATATACTTGTTTGTGTGTCAAATGCATGGTAGTGTGTGTAATGTTTTATTTATCGATTTAATGTACCTCTCCTACACATAAACTAAAAGTGTGCCAAATTTTATCCTCCTGCGTAAAAAGGGGTCCAAAGTTTTGGAATCACGTATTAATATATAGATAGTTTTAGTTAAGATAACTAAATAGGTTGATATTAAAATCTAAGCTAGAATATACAAAATCTGCCAAGTACAATCGGAAATCGCCTCTGTGGTCGAGCGATCCGGCTGTTGGACTTGGCCGCATGAGGTCTCGGGTTCGAATCCCGGGTCGACCAACAAAAAGAAAATTGGATTTTTCCAATTTTCTAATAAAAAAAATGTTGGTCGGGATTGGAAACGTGCCCGGTTGACGATAGGCTTGCCACCTATCACATTATGGGACTTAGTATCTTCGGCTAGTCGTGGGTGCCCTGGTTGTGCCTCTGCCTATCTCTTCGGGGATATGGGCGTGAAGATACTTTTTTTTTACAATCGGAAAAACCTAATGATATATGTATACTTAAGTGGGGCGTAAAAATTTGATTTCACTATTTTAATATTTTTTAAAATATGTTGCGGTTTTCTTGCTATGTTTTGTTCTTAATGGCAGAGTCCTATTTATCACTAGCCTACGGAATTGACCTTTTTAAACTAGTTCGCAGTTCTATCTATTGCTGCCGACATGACGTAGGTAGAACGTGTTGCAGTTTTTCAGCGAGGAAGATGACGAGGCAAGTCTGACGTGAAAAGCCTTTTTTCTCCTTAGATTGTTAACACACTATTACCACTATTGGCCTGTAGGACGCGAGGATTTTTAATCATTAGAAAACTCGTCAATGTTCTTTCCAATAAAGTAAGTAATTATAATCACTCGTTTTAGTCTTATGGAGAATGATTATTTAAAAAAAACCCTGTATGAACTCAGGTTTTCATCAATATGCATCATCAGAATTTTAGTAAAATTGGTTAAGCGTTTTAGCCATGAAAATCGTGACAAACAGACATACTTTCGCATGTAATATATCTATTAAGTACTAATCCAGCGAACTTCGTATCGCTAGACATTAAGGGTCCATGTATGCTAAAATACGTCAGCAGTATAATGTTTTTTTCATACAAAGCAATCATGGATCTTGGTGACAAAAATACACAAGATTAACATGAATATGCTTTATAAGACTAGTGTTTACAAAACACGATTTATTTTACTTTGCTCGATAGAAAAAAAATCAAAAAGTTAACCCTTTTTTGAAAGCAAAACCCAACTGTCTACTTCAGTTATGAAAATATCGACACCAGATTAATTAACATAAACATAGATAAGTTCTATACCTAAAAGATAAGTGTTTCAGTTTTTATACTTTTTTTCAATTTATTTTTATAGTGTCAAAAACAATGATTTGTCGCTTAAGACGTTTACTTTAGAGCGCAATATTTCATAGTAATCATGGAACGGGGGAGTGCGGCAATTGGCTCTTCTGGCTGACTAAGTATGGGGCCTTTACAGCTACTAACAGTTTGTATAAACAAAATTGACGTGTGGGTTTTCCCACTATCCCTGCAATTTTCCCAGGTTATCTCGCTACATGATCTTTCTCCGGCCCATAACCAATACAACAAAAACAGAATTAGCAATATAGGTCCAACCGTTCAAGCGTGATGCGATTGCCACGCAAAATGGATATCAATTTTTATACATATTACTAGCCGTCCCGGCGAACTTAGTTCCACCCATTCAGTATGTATGGGAAAAATAAAGTATTGTTTTGCCCATTTTTCGTGCAATTTTCCGGTTTTTCTCTTCATAAGAACCTTCTGATACTAACTATTAACACAACGAAAAAAGAATTATCCAAATCGGTTCAGTCGCTCGGAAGTTATGCGCTTACAAATACATTTAGCAATTAATTTTTATATTACAAGATTAGGTATTAGCAGAGATAAGTATATGCTACTGTCTTTGACATTACTATGGATAATATAATATTATTATAATAGTTAGCTTATGCTAATTATTTTGTGACATAAGTGTCATGTGATCTGAAAAAAGTAAACTGTACTACCTACCTGAAACATGTATTTTTTTAATTGTCGCTGAGATGATTCCGCGGGCTTGTCTCAATGTTTTAGAATAGAAGAGATACGCACAATAAACTTCTCAGTTTACAGTGACTAACGCCCTAACTAAATAGAATCAAACAAAATAATGGAATATACCTAATTCATTCACCAAAGACGTTTAGCAACGGGGTCATGGCGGTGTCAAAATCAATAATGACGGGCGAGATGTAAGATATCGCCTTCCGTGGTTTATTTCAAAGATTACAGTAGGTTTTTTTACATCATTTTAAAACGAAGGTGTACTTATATTTTTTTTATATTATAGGCAAACAAGCAGACGAATTTCCTGTTGGTAAGAAATTCACGCCGCCTAGAGACACCAAAGGTGGTAATGGTGCGTTGCCAACCTGAGGTCGGGATGTTAGGCCTCGAGCAAAAGTAAGTTTACCGGCTACCTTACCCTCCGAACTGGAACACGTCATGACGTTATGGCGGCAGGAATAGGTAAGGCGGTGGTACCTATCCGGGCGAGTCGCTGCCAAACTCTACCACCTAGTCGGATGTCACGGTGTTAGTGATGGTAAGCCTTTGCTCGCCTTTTACGAGATGCCTGGCAAGGAATGCAGATGGTCTATTCTACAAAGGAGCCCGGACAAACACGGGGGGAATCCCGGACCAACACGGGGGGAGATGTTTACTTGATATGTATGTAACGAGGTTTAAAAGAAAGTTATTTAAAAAGTAGACATAATTTATAGGTGATATCATATAAATATTTTCAAGATCCTGAAAGGTTTTTTAGAGATTTATTCACTTGCCTTATTTTTGTGGACCTTGATGCCTAACTTTACAAACTTGACACCTAAGCCAGAGCATGTGGCTTGACCGTTTCGTCACTATGATATCTATGGAATGACAAACTAATAGAAAGTACCTAATAAGTTAATACATATTTTAACTTACGACCAGGTGAGGGTAGCGAACAGCTAAGCCATATATTTTTACTTAAATATAAGATTATAGAATTAGAGCTTGAAAAGTTAAACGTTTGCAGTCAGAAGTAAGTGTATATCCCCGAAAACGTAGGCAGAGGCATAACCAAGGCACCAACGACTAGCCGAAGACACAAGTCCCACAATGTGATAGGTTGCAAGCCTATCGCTAACGGGGCACATATCTAATCTCACGCAACTTTTTTTACATTAGAAAATTGGAAAAAACACATTTTCTTTTTGTTGCCCACAGTTTCTTGTTCTTTAAAACGCATTTTTAGGTAGGTATATCTCGGAGCGCAAACCCCCCAAATCATGGAAATTACCATAAATGTATTATAATACATCCATACCATTTTTTAAAAATAAATCCGTAGTGTTTTTAATGCAATCTTAAATCTTATATGGACTAGACTATGGAAAACAAAGTTTCTAGCACGTGACTAACATAGTAAGCAATGAGTACGACATAAGAAATTATAAGGAACAATATTATTTTGTCTGTTGGCCATTATAGCAGATGAAATTATGGCATATGAAATTCTGGCCCTGGACCAACGCGGGACGCGTTAAATAATTCCTGTTCTCTTCATCCTGGCGCTAAACATTGTTAAAGGGTTACCCCGTGTTGGTCAAGGCTGCTTTGCAGAATAGAAGATCTGCCTTCCTACCAGGCAGCTCGTAAAAGGCGAGCATAGACTTCCGTCACTAACACCATGACATCCTACTAGGTGGTAGAGTTTCACAGTAACTCGCGCGGATTGGTACCACCGCCTTATATTCCTGCCGCCATAACATCAGTGCTTGCCGTTGACGTGTTCCAGTTCGGAGGGAAAGGTAGCCGGTAAACTTACTTTTGCTCAAGGCCTATCATCCCGGTTTTAGGTAGGTAACGCACCATTATCACCTTTGGAGTGTCTGGTTGGCGTGAATTTGTTACCATCAGGAAATCCAAAGTCCATGGTCCGCTTTCCAAAATCCCTTTCTCCACTTCGCTCGACCTCCAACGTCTTCTAGCTACCAATTAGGCTCATATATGTCTACTAAAAAAATATTACATTTAATTTGAAGTATTTTAGTGTTGGAAATTTCTTTGTTTGTTGCAAGAGGTTATTGTATTGTATAAGGTTAGCAGCCATTACATACCTTACCTAATATTATGAAACTACTGATTTTCTAAATTTCGCGTCGAAACTCGGCCATTTTAATGATTACCTAATGTTTGTTAATTATTCAAGCATTCAATTGCAAAGGTCATTGACCAATATCAATTCATAAAACCAACGTCCTCGTTTATTATTTTGAATGATAGATTGTAAGCCCTTTGTTAGTAAATATTAGGTAGGCAATGAATACAATTTTTATCCCTGTACGATTACACTACGCTTTAACGTACAGGACGTTCCAAAAGGTTACGCAGCTGGAAAGGGTGATTAGAAAAAAAAGAAAGAAAAAAATATTTACTTGCTGAATATGAGTGTTACAAATATGTTACAAAATGATTTAGGCGTTCCAACGTATTCTAGCAACTTGTGGTGTGCAAATATTTTAATGGGTAGTAGTGAAATTAGTTATTTTAATTATTTACTTACTATTTACATAATGTTTTTTTTAAGTTGTTTGATTTTTAAAATGTAAATTAATTTATCTACCACCGTTAAACTACCACCGTTTCCAAACCTAGCCAGACATGAGAAAAACGGCGAAACATATATATAATGCGAATATAACATTATACTATGCCTGAAGTTTAATCACTCTTGCTTTAAAGACGTCCAAGTTGTAGTTCTTTGGAGACACTGCTTTGGAAGACAGATCCAATCTTTAAAAGTGCGGATCAAAGAGAATATTATTACTTACGTTTTAGTGGGGATATTAAAAAAGAAGACCTTGCGAGTTCGAGGTTTTCTAGAATTATTTACAGATATAAAAGAAAGTTGTGTTAGGTAAGTTTCTTATACCTAGCTCAAACGGCTGAACCAATTTAGCTGAAAATTGGTGGAGAAACAGCTTAGAATCAGGAGAAGGGCATAGGGTAAGTAACTTTTATTCAACTGCGAGAAAACTAGGAAAAAGAACAAAGTTTAACATATCATGTGACAGCCTCTGGTTGTGTGGCTAGCGTTCACTAAGACTCAGGTTCGATTCCGGAAACAGGCATTTGTGTATTAACTATGTAGATGTCTGTATCTTTGTTTTAATTCAATTTACTCTGGTATCTTTTTAAGTATTTCTATGTACCTGTTAGAATCGTTGACTAACTTCCGTATACTTAATTTATTTGCAAAGTATAATTTGATTACTTTGGGTTTAGATTCAATTTGTGTAACTTGTCCAAGGTTTGTTTTTACAGCTTATATTATAAGCCAATAGATATAATATTATTTTTATAGTACTTCTTGTATACCCAAGTTGCCTTGAGTTTGGCAAAATTTAAGTGATCGGCACTAGTATAACGGTGGCAGTAACAGTTAAGGCGGTGATGGCTAGTTAGACGTCACACAGTTAGTGATGGTAAGCTTAGGCTCGCCTATTTGTGAGCTGCCTGGTACAGGAAGGCAGATGGTATATTCTACAAAGGAGCCGGACCAACACGTGGAATTTTAATTTCATGTTATAATTTTTGTATGTTTAATCTCTTTACCTGCTAATGTTTTTAAACGAGACAATCTTTTTTCTAAGGGCAGTGGCCCACTTTGCCCCTAGCTACTCAGCTAGGGGCAAAGTGGGCCATCGCCCACGGCCTCGCACTACCTGATTTAAAATCTCTATATATTTTTCAATTAAATAATAATATATAAATAAATATTCCTGGTCAAGTCACACAAATTGAATCTAACCCCAAAGTAAGCAAATTACATGCTTGTGTTAGGGGCCATCTATAATTTACGTCACGCGAATTTTAGAACTTTTCGACCCCTCAACCCCCCTTGTCACATTTTTAGAACCCCGTCCCCCCTAATGTGACGTCACACATTTTTCAAACTTATTATAGAATGATGGCTGGTTTTTTATTAAACACTGAATTCTAATCAGTTTACATAAAGTACACAGGTATTTCCATCTTTGCACTAAAAGTGAGAAAGTAATAGAAGTTTTTGTATGTTTAATGTTGTTTCCATTAAGATGATTGTTGATATTAAACTAATGACCAACGTTGAAGTAATTGAAGTTAGTTAGTTCACATATAAATTTCGTGTTCTAAATATATTTATATCTTATAAATTTAGTATTTTATAATGTGACGTCACAATGCTTTCGATCCCCCCTACCCCTTGTCACATAATGTC
>NJDD01017408.1:0-15086 GCA_002245505.1 Calephelis nemesis | reverse complement strand
ATTTGAAAATTTAAAATTCCCGCGCTTGTAATAGTTTACCTCATGAAGCCGCAACTTCGCTGGAGTATACTTGTATAAAGCCGCGGTTGCACTTTTTAAAAAGAGAGATACGCTTCTTCTCTTGTTAAAGAGTATTTATATTCTTTGGTATTCTCTTTGGCATAACGGGTTCAAGTGGGTTCAACTTTTGTTTATCAGATTCTATTTAGATTCAATCTAGATTTTTTTGCACGTTATGATGTGCAGATGAATTATAATTTGAATTAATCTTCACCGAAAAACTAAATTTGTTAAAGAATTTAGTGTAAGGAGTTAGAAATATAAAGATGTTGCGATTTGAAAAACAATTTATGAGAGGAACTTTAAGTAAACGTAAGTTAATGTACTTACCTATTTATTTTAGTTTTTTATCCTGTCTCATTCAGACTCTAGACAAAATTGTTCATTGTCTAATGTTTAATTTTAAAAAATGATTTATTATATAAAAAGTCTTAGTTAAGAATAATTTTATAAAAAATAGCTCTTTGTTTTGATTTAAACATGTAAAAAACAATTATTATTGTAATTATTTAACACATACTGCATTACTAATATTTGAGATACTTAGCAGTAACTTACATTATGAATGTGGCTAGGTTGTTTACATATTTTTACTATACTTATATTTTTATAACATAATCTATTGTTGAGACACAATTATAGATAAAAAATATTGACTTAATTTTTTTATTAAAAGATTAACTTATCACCCTTTATTTAATGTGGAACTTAGTTTATTTATGGTTCATCAGCCAGACCTGAATGTAACTATATAGTTTAGATGAAATTGTGGATTCACATTTTTTTTTTAATTTTGCAATATGTGTGATCATAATCATAGGATTTTTAATATCCTTATATAAACTAGCTACATCAATTATTGTTCTGCTGTATAGATATATCATCTAGAGGTCTGAATTATAATTTGTAAAAAATGTATAAACAAAAATAAAGATGTAAAAATTAATCTAATGAAGTCAGAGGAATTTGACCACAAACACATAGACTTGAGATTTTGATATATTACTTTATAAATATACCCGTTATGGTAGCACCCAGAGATGTCAATTGTCTTTTAATCAGTCATTAAGTCAACACTTTAGGTGCTAATGTTAATTGATGTCTCTGAGTGATTATTTATAGTATAAGGTTTGTTTAAGGTTTCCGAAACTTGTCATCTCTTACACAAAGTGAACCTGCAAATCCTGAGATAAAAACTTCTGTACCTGGTCCTAAAACTATTGAACTTCGAAAACAACTTTCTGCTCTTCAGGTTACTCATTTTATTTTATTTTTAAATTTAGATGTGCTCAAATATTATTGTTTTTATTGAAATATTTTGCATGTACGTTAATTAATTTAAGAATAGTCATACTAGTATTTTAATTGTGAAGGCGGTGAAGATGGAAGGATGGATATGTGTTACTCTTTCCCGCAACAACTAGTAGAGTGATTTAATTTAGGTGAAATTGTGTAAACTACAACAAAGTGGCATGCTGCTTTTTGATTTTATTAAAAAATGAAACAGTAAAATTAACTCGAAAATTAATTTCTGTGTAATGACAATATTAAAAATAGACCTAACACAAAAAATGTAGTGGAACACAAATTTATTATTTTTAAAATTATCATAACTTGTTTGTTAATTTGTTCTTAGACCACAGAAAGGCTGCTACTAGATTTTTATGAATTTTGGTTCAGCTGCATAAAGTGGAAGCTGTTTTTTCTAATCTTTCAATGAAATCTGGTACGTGTAAAAAAATTTGATTAATTTGTTACTTCTAGGTAACATACAACATATTTTGCTAGAATTTTTGTAAAATTTTTATGCAGTCTTAAAACTAGAAAAGTCAATTCTCTACATATATATCACTGTTTCTCAAAGAATTTTCTGCCATGTACTGGTTATTTTAATAATGTCCCTATAAAACTCCCTTATTTTTTTTTTTTTACACAAAAGCTATTCACATTAAATAATAAATTAAAATAATACACATAGACTTTTATTAATTTTAAAAAAGCTTTGATATTATTATTTCAGTATTGCCTACTTCAGGGTTCTTCAACTTTTTTTTCTTCTAAAGAATCCAAGTTCGCGAAATATGACACAAATTTTATCCTTCGGTTCCTTTTTTTCGGCCAAACCTACGCGACCGAAGCAAAAGCGAAGCGGTAGCGAATACAGTATGGGACACACTGGCATACACTGTAGTGAATGTATGTATGGCACTCCTACTCGATTGCGACGCGGGAACATGGCGGACCAATGCGGAACGCGCGCGCTGCGCGGCTGGTAGTCAGTTGTGTGTACAAATATCTCGTATTTTAATTTTATAAAAATGTTTAAAGTTTTGACATAATCTACACATATATACAGGGTTATAGAAAAAGTTGTGCTAGATCCGTTACGGGCACCCTACCTGAAACTTAACCCTTTTTGAGATATTTGACTTTTATTTTTTTTACTGAAAATTCCCGATTATTAGGCTACTAAATTTAATTTTTTTTATTTTGTGTGACTTCTTATTATTATCATTTATTTTCAATGTCTCTTATTTTCTACGTTTATTCATTTTACATAAAACAATATTAAAAATACAAACAAAAAAAACAGGACACCAAAAACGGTGGTCTTACAACTAAACCGTCAGTGGTCAGGTCGACAGAGTGAGGTATCTCCGCACAATGCGGGCCGCTCCCAAAATTGCTGCCTTCTGAATTCGGCCTTTATATTATTATATAATATTATATTATTTCTAATTTCGACCCAGGGTTGCAGAGCGAGTCTCTTAAGGTGTTTGTCGAGACTTTTCGCTATTAGATCGTTTACTGACACGAATATCGGGACAGTTATTGTTGAACCAAAATTCCACATGTCAGTAACCTCGTGCGCTAAGTCTATGTATTTTGTCAATTTTTCCTTCTCAGATTTCACGAGGTTAATGTCACATATAACAGTGATATCAACAAGAAAAGCTCGGCGCTCCAACCGATCTACCGGCACGATGTCAGGCTTATTGCCGACAATAGGCCTGTCCGTGATGATAGATCGGTCCCAGTAGAGCTTCGCATGGCTACTCCCAAGAACAGGCCCTGGTGTTTACTTGTAATAAGGCAATTCAAAACCTACAAATCCATATCAAAGAGCAAGCTGCTGGTGTGGATAATCTTGGATACGATCGGATACGAATATGTCTGTGCTACTTGCACAGACATAACCAAGTTGGCAAGATGAGAACAACCGGAAATAATATTCTTAATAGACTTACCAGGACGATGGCGATGGCACGCTCGACATATGTCAACTGTGCCATCCTTCATGATGCATTTCCGATAGTTTTGCGTCTTAACAAACTCGTCAGCAATTGCACAAGCAAAATCTTCGGTTTCACCGAAGAGATCACCGAATCGTAACCAAGACACGGATGCTAGTGTATCGACATCAGGACAATAAAGAACCTGATAAAATCGAGCATGTAGTTCTTTGCTGTTCCATACGTTCAAGCGACCCTGAGTGCTAGTGCCAGTTCTCTTTACCTAAGGAGAGCGGAGTCAGTCCATTATCCACTGATACTACATCACGATGCATTTCACACTCAACATGTAGGAAGTATTCTCTAAGATTGTATACTTCACGGTTATGAAGGGTTTTTGGCATTAAGGAAGCCACGTTCTCCATATTTCCGAGGAATATACAATCTCATCACAGATGAGCGCGGATGATGCATGCGATATGTTGTTGACAGTTTACGGATTCTTCGGTCCAGGGTATCTAGCTCAGTCTGAGTCCATCTTAATATGCCAAAGGTGTATACTAGAACAGGCATTACCCAGTTGTTGAAAGCGCGAACCTTGTTACTCCCTGACAAAAGGAAAAATGGGATAAACAGTGCTTAATCCATACAATTTGTTAGTAGTTGTTAATATCAAGCGATACGAAGTGCGCCGGGTCAGCTTGTGAAAATAACCAGATATGATTTTAAGTGATCGGCTTGTTGGATCGGCAAGTGGAAAGTGTACACCCCTAATGGATAGCACCCACTGTTGACGGGGCGGAGCGTGTCGGGCCGGGGCGCATCGCATTGCAAAGCCCACTGATGCGGGCCGGGCCACATCGCATCGGCACGGATTTTTGTTATTCAGTACCAAATCAGAGCTACGAAATAGAGAGGCCACTCGACGCTAAAATAGTCAAGTACAGAAAGTGGCGCCATCTAGTAGTTTTCATACGAATCTTCAAGTATGGAAAGTGGCGCCTCTAGTAGTTGTCTTACAAAACTTTAGCGTTAAAATACCATAGTGCTCTTTTTTTAAAAGTGATATCATGATCTTTGGTCACCGTAGGCCGCATCGGTGTATGTGCGCGGGGTGCCTCGCGGAAATCCGCGCGGATGCGCCCAGGCCCGGTGTTCGTTGCTCCATACAAAATTTATGCAAGCGATCTAGGCGGATTATTGCGCTGCGATGCGCCCCGTCCCAGCCCGTCCAACTGGGCGCTGTCCTTAACTTTACTGAATATCCACGAGGCTCGGGTCTTATGATGAACAGGAACAGATGTCTGGATGTGAAATGTATTACAGTAGTATTTTTATAAGTATTTTACATACATATATTCACGCCAAGTCCCTTACGGGGTAGGCAGAGAGTTTTGAGTGCTAATCCTCACGATTCTGTTAGAGCTGCCTGGCTTCCTAAACATTCATTACCTTTTTCATACACACACACCGGTTTCGGAGACTCTTGACACCACCTTCGGATAACACCCGAGCGATCTGATCGTGGAATGTGAACCTAGGTCTCCCTGGTTACCTACATCCACCCACATTCGCATTGTATATCATCTTTGTCAATCTTTCAACTGTAATTTTTTCTATAAGTTTAGCATAACATATTACTTGTACTAGCACTACATCATTAGCTAAAACTCTTTTATCCATTTTGGCTTCGGCTCTTTCAAACACCATAGTTTTCATGGCATTCAAACTAAAGCCTCTTTCTTTACAATCACCTTCCATAATTACTGTGACCGGTGTTTTGATCAGTATATTTTTATAAATGTTTTGATGTTAGTGTCGTTGACTAATATCCTTGTCACACTTGTCCTTGTCAAGCATATGATATAGATAACTTTGTGTTAATATCAAGTTCGTGTTGTTCAGAAACATTCTTTTTTTTATAAAATATGTAAGAGACGTGCGACTTCGTAGTCGCTTAAGGCGTGCACGCCAATATCGCGTCGTTGTCGCTGCTGCTTCGCAGTCCCGCGTCCCGCTTTGCAGTCCCGCGTCCCGCGTCCCGCTCGCATGACTTTAAGGTTTGGCCGAAGCATATTAAGTTTGTTTTGTATATTTTCTAGAGGCAGGTAATGTTTTACTTAAATTTTGTCTTTTTTTGCTTTTATACAATCTCGCAATGTCAACCTAATGGATAAAACTTAGTGAGAGGTAACATATATAATATTTTACCCGACTGTAAAAAAGGAAGTATTTCTTGACCGTCTCTTTGATGAGGCTAGCGTACACGTCTAACAACATAGACTTATTGCGAGGTTCGTTTTCGATTCCGGACGGCGGTAGGCATTTGTGTGATAAACATTTAAATGTCTGCATTTCAGGGTCTGGGTGTTAATTAAATTTATTTTGGTATCTATTTAAGTATTTCTATGCATTAGAATCGTTGACTAACAATACCGATAACACAAGCATATAATTTGGCTACTTTTGGATTAGATTCAATTAGTGTTACTTGTCCAGGAATATTTGTTTTATTTATTACTTATAGAGTGAATTACAGACATTAAACACATTTAAAACTAGAAGCCCGTCCCGGCTTCACACGGCTGGACAAATTTCAAATTTTTCGTAGTAGTGATGTAGTCTATTCTGAAATTTAGTCTAAAAGAATAACCATAACAATATATGTATTATAAATGTGAAAGCTTGTATAGCTATTACGATTTCATGAAACTTGAAGATCTAAATTTGAACATAGGCTACTTTCTTTTAAAGAAATACGTATCTCTACGTACTATAGGGCCACAAGTTTGATTTTTCTATTGAGTAACCATTACCATGAAGTAAACACAAATAAATGCAAAAGTTTGTAAAGATGGATGATGGGATGTTTTGTACTTTTGCACGCACAAACTACTGAATGGATTTGGATGAAACTTCACAGTATGTCGTTTAAACATCATACGCGTCGAATAACAGATACACTAAGTACAACAAAGATTTTGTGTTTTTTTGGCATGTGGTCGAAGCCGCGGGTGGAAGCTAGTTTGCAATAATTGATGGAATACATTGTTTTGAATTTCCAGCAAGCAGGTTCCGTACAACTTTTTGCAGATTATGACAAATGTATCGCCAATTACTTTATAGATGTCGATGGAAATAAGTTTTTAGATGCATTTACACAAATATCTTCCGTACCTATTGGATATAACCATCCAGATTTATTGAAGGCTTTTGAAGATGAGCACAATTTGGTAAGTATATATAAACATACTCGTATTAGGCTTTACTAATAATTATGCCAAAAAAATTATTCCAGGAAGGTATTCGAAATTAACTATTTTCTGCTATTATCTACTCAGTAGAAAATGTAACACTTTACAGCTGCCACACTGCCTGCACAGTGCACGGTGTTCGAAAATAATAACAAAATACCTGGTAGTTAACGTAGCTCGTACTGTCATCAGGGCTCGAAAATTCTAGCCATAAAAGAACTTATACTTAATAAAACAGAATGTGAATAAAAGAGGTTCAAAGAGTGTTGTTAATTTTTATCAATAATTATTATTTCAAAATATAAATCAAATGACAAACATGATAAGTGAGTAAATGCGCGCACACACAAATAATCACTATATGTTTGTGAGGTGGGAAAGGCACTGCTTTTTGCTCTAAATATTGGTAGAATCCAACTATTGTGTTCCCAATTTAGTAATTTTATTGTAGTTAGCGACTTTTTAATTAGTTTTAGCGCGGAAAAGTATTTTGTTTATATTATATTAAATTGATTCCGTCCTTGGCACTTGCTGAAATCCATTATGTATTTTATAAATATATGAAAAAACACTTTCTATGTTTAATTTTTTTTAATTATGAAATAATATTAGCCAACCAGTTTCGTTTTAACAGCATATTAAGGATATCCCTTACAGTTAATAGGTTAGTTAATGACGGTATAATGTATATAATGAATATGTATGTATAATGTACCGTCAATAATCGCCAAACTTTCGTTTTTGCTTGTAAACTGTTAATTCGCTTTTAATAAGTTAACATAGTCCTGAAGATGCTGTAAAGCGGTTGGCTAATATTGTTTCTTATTTAAAAAAAAATAAACGAGACAGAACAAGTGTTCTTTCATATATGGAGCTGAATATATTTCGGAGTTTTAACTTTCGGTAAGTCCAATTCATTCATAGCGCACCATTTTGCCTGTTTTGTCACGCCATAATACGTATTCATTTTTTGGCGGGAAATTGCAAATGAAATAATTTTATTTTGATTTATGTATGGATTTTAATCGTTTTTTTATAATATAAAAAATAAATTAAGTTTAATTAAAATTGTATTTGTAAATACGCATAAAACTTCTGCAGAAAGCTATGCTTTTATGCCTTTATGGCCCATACTTATTTCCTGAATTTTATTGAAGATCGTTAATATTAAATTTCCAGAATTTTTTTATAATAATACATTTTTTTAACAGATTGAAATAAATTTACTTATGTATTTCTGTGATTTGTCATAATCACGATTGCTTTATAACTATTCAGTTGAAGTTAATCCGAATTAAACGTTCTGCAACAAATGTGTTCCCTCTATATGTCACGTGTGTGTGAGTCGTTACCGTTAAATATTTGATAGTCTTTGATGTGCGTAAGTGCGAAAACATGGATACCTAATACCAGTAGGTTTTCTCTTTTTCGAATAGATGAGTCGTAATATACTTTACATGCAAACAAACGCAAATTCTAGAGTGTTTTCTTACGTCTACTCAAAGATGTAGAAACCATCAATAGTTTATTGTTAATTTCCGTTAGAGGTCGATGCCTCACTTGACACTTGCGGCGTTTTGTTTTAAAGCAAATTTTACACGCAAATACACACGCCCGCTAAATTGACTGTATAAAATATTTGAACAGTACTATTTCATGTCAAAACCTAAAACCTTATAAGAATAATGATGATGAAATGTATTTAACAACAAAAACTTGTTTGTTCAATTTTTAGAAAGCATTAGTAAATCGGCCAGCACTTGGTGTTTTCCCTGGATCAGATTGGCCTGCGAAATTAAGAGATGTCTTAATGTCAGTGGCTCCAACCGGCCTAAATGCAGTCTCTACTATGATGTGTGGTTCCTGTTCAAATGAAAATGCATTCAAAGTTATATTTATGATGCATCAGTTGAGGCAACGCGGTGGGAACGTTGATTTCACTCCCGAAGAAATATCATCATGCATGGTTAACCAAGCTCCAGGCTCACCAAATTTATCAATATTGTCGTTTCAGGTATATTTTAATTATTATATAACATTAACATATATTATTAACAAAATGGTATGATACCTGTAGTATATAGTATATAGTACGTCTATTTATCAAGGCTCAGCAAAATCATGTTCATGGCAAACAAGCAGACGGATTTATTGATGGTATAAATTCACGCCGCCTAGAGACCCCAAAGGTAGTAATGTTACGTTGCCAACCTGAGGCCGGGATGTCAGGCCTCGAGCAAAATAAGTTTACTGGCGACTTTATCCTCCGAACCGGAACAAGTTAATGGCAAGCACTGACGTTATGGCGGCAGGAATAGGTAAGGCGGTGGTACCAATCCGCGCGAGTCGCTGCGAACTCGACCAGCTAGATAGTCAGATGTCACGGTGTAAGTGATAGAAAGCATATGCTCGTCTTTTACGAGCTGCCTGACAGGAAGGCAGATGGTATATTCTGCAAAGGAGCCCGAACCAACGCAGGGAAACTTTCATAATTTATAAGTATAGACGGATAGAAGCCAGGTAAGTATTTTTTGGTTAACTTCAAAATGCTTTTCAAATAAACGTTCATCCATTTCACATATTAAATATCTTTGAGTGTTGATTTTTTTAAAAAAGCAGTCTTCAGTTAAGTATATACAAATTTTATTAAAATCGTATCAGCGGTTTAGCCATTAAAGCGTAACAGACAGATATGACATGGATACTAAAGGCACATTTTTTGTAATCAATAAATAATGATACACGAACGCTCTGAATGACCTTTTTATCAGTAAATTTATTCGAATTTTATTTGCATTATCAGTGACGCTTATCTTTGTTCGGTAATGATTAAAATATCACCTTTATGATGATTAAAATAGGGTCACCTTTAAGAAAACCCTGCGGGGGATTATCGCTAAACGGAGAAGTTTTATCACCGCACCTCCCCCACACCTCGGTCGCTATAGGTATCGCGATTGCGATAGGTATACCTATTTACATAAGCAATTTCTTGGATTTTGTTTCAACATACCTACATTTTTCTTTAGGGTTAGGTTAGATTTCTAGTTGTTTAATAAATGTTTTCTTTTCTTTTTTTACTGTATGGGAAACCATTGTTTTCCGGGGGAAGTCGATTCTAATTCTCTTATGTTTTTTTAACCCCAAATTAAGCAAATTATATGCTTGTGTTATACCCTCGTGAACTTAGCATGCAAAACTCTTGAAAATCTGTTTTTATTATAGGAATGGGTTTCAAATCGTTTGTACCTGATTGTACCAACTTTATTTTTGTTTGTACCTCAATAGTTCAAGGGGGCCCAATAGGGGCCCCCATGCCTAATTCTTGAAAATATTTTTTTTTATCGGAATGTGTTTAGAATCGTTTGTACCTGATTGTACCAACTTCAGTTAAATTTTAACACAACAGTTGATGGGGGCCCAGCAGGGCCCCCCATTCTTAGTTCTTAAAATCCGTTTTTTTAATCGGAATCGGTTAAAAATTGTTTGTACCTTATTAAATCAACATTTTTTTCGTTGAAGGGGGCCAAAAAGGGCCCCGTCGCAAAATTTTTGAAGATCAAATTTTTAATCAAAGTCACTTTAAAATCGTATGTATGTATCTAATTGTTTTAATTTAAATCTCAATAGTTAAAGGCCCAAACAGGGCCATGTTGAATTCTTGAAATTGTCGAAGTGAATGAAAACTCCGATTTAGGTTAACCTAAAGATATTCTATTTAAATTCAAGATTTGTACCACAATGGTGAAAATGTGAGTGCAAACCATAGTCTAGGTCTCCCTCCCGTAAGGCGATTCGCCCAAATTTGTCAAAATAAATGACCACTGGGACCAAAATCATGTTTATTGGTTTTTGAAATTTTCGAGGTTTTTACCTTGGTCAAATAGATGCATTCTATTAACTGAGTGAGTGAAAACCCTAGTCTAGGTCTCCGTTAAGGCAATCCACGCAAATTCGTCGTTTGTACCTCGAAGGAATGGCGACTAGGTCCAAAATCATGTGTTATGGTTTTTGAAACTTTTAAGGTTTGTACCTTGGTCGAATCGATGCATGCTATTGTCTGAGTGAGTGGAAACCCTAGTCTAGGTCTCTCGTAAGGCAATCCACGCAAATTCGTCGTTTGTACCTCGAAGGAATGAGACTAGGTCCAAAATCATGTGTCATGGTTTTTTAAACTTTCAAGGTTTGTACCTTGGTCGAATCGATGCATGCTATTGTCTGAGTTAGTGGAAACCCTAGTTTAGGTCTCTCGTAAGGCAATCCACGCAAATTCGTCGTTTGTACCTCGAAGGAATGGCGACTGGGCCCAAAATCATGTCTCAAGGTTTTTGAAACTTTCGAGGTTTGTACCTAGGTCAAATCGATGCACGCTATTGTCTGAGTGAGTGGAAACCCTAGTCTAGGTTTCCTTGAGACATGACTTTGGGCCCAGTCGCCATTCCTTCGAGGTACAAACGACGAATTTGCTTGGATTGCCTTACGGGAGACCTAGACTAGGGTTTTCACTCACTCAGACAATGGCATGCATCGATTTGACCAAGGTACAAACCTCGAAAGTTTCAAAAACCGTGAGACATGATTTTGGGCCCAGTCGCCATTCCTTCGAGGTACAAACGACGAATTTGCGTGGATTGCCTTACGGGAGACCTAGACTAGGGTTTCCACTCACTCAGACAATAGGATGCATCGATTTGACCAAGGTACAAACCTCGAAAGTTTCAAAAACCTTGAGATATGATTTTGGGCCCAGTCGCCATTCCCTCGAGGTACAAACGACGAATTTGCTTGGTTTGCCTTACGGGAGACCTAGACTAGGGTTTTCACTCACTCAGTTAATAGCATGCACCTATTTGACCAAGGTAAAAAACCTCGAAAGTTTCAAAAACCAATAAACATGATTTTGGTCCCAGTGGTCATTTATTTTGACAAATTTGGGCGAATCGCCTTACGGGAGGGAGACCTAGACTATGGTTTGCACTCACATTTTCACCATTGTGGTACAAATCTTGAATTTAAATAGAATATCTTTAGGTTGACCTAAATCGGAGTTTTCATTCACTTCGACAATTTCAAGAATTCAACATGGCCCTGTTTGGGCCTTTAACTATTGAGAATTAAATTAAAACAATTAGATACATACGATTTTAAAGTGACTTTGATTAAAAAATTGATTTTCAAGAATTTTGCTTGGGCGCGCCCTATTTGGCCCCCTTCAATTATTGAGGTACAAACGAAAAAAATGTTGATTTAATAAGGTACAAACAATTTTTAACCGATTCCGATTATAAAAAAACGGATTTTAAGAACTAAGAATGGCGGGCCCTGTTGGGCCCCCTTCAACTGTTGAGGTGAAATTTAACTGAAGTTGGTACAATTCAGGTACAAACGATTCTAAACACATTCCGATAAAAAAAAATTATTTTCAAGAATTAGGCATGGGGGGGCCCCCATGCCTAATTGGGCCCCCTTGAACTATTGAGGTACAAACGAAAATAAAGTTGGTGCAATCAGGTACAAACGATTTGAAACCTATTCCTATAATAAAAACAGATTTTCAAGAGTTTTGCATGGGGGGCCCAAAAGGGCCCCCTAGAACTATTGAGGTACAAACGAAAAAAAAGTTGGTACAATCAGTTACAAACGATTTGAAACCCATTACGATAAAAAAAACTAATTTTCAAGAGTTTTGCATGCTAAGTTCACGAGGGTTTGTGTTATGGGTGTTAGTCAACGATACCAATACATAGAATTACTTAAATAGATACTAGAATAAATTTAATAAACACCCAGACCCGGAAATGCAGACATCTAAATGTTCATCACACAAATGCCTGCCCCCGTCGGGAATCGAACCCGAGCCGGTTAGTCGGTTTAGTTAGGCGTGTACGCTAGCCACTCGACCAACGAGGCGGTCAAATGTTGTTGATTAAGGTCTTATATTAAATCTCATGCAGGTCTGTTCATATTTCCGGTTAGCTGAATTTGATATTACCTACATGAAAAATCACACCCAAGATATAAGCGCAGCGATGTTAAACACGCGTTTTGATGGCTGGGTGCATTTGTAAATAATAACCAATTGTTTTTATTATGCCGTAGAATTTGTTTCTTCTTCTTTTTATTTAACCTTTCAAGTAGTCGTGCTTTAAAATGTATTCTTAATGAAGGCTCTATTACCCGAACGGAGCCGGACCGAGGCGCTATTATAGCAAAACTGCAAACTTCTGGTCGGATGTTGATTGAAATTATCAAATTATTTTGTCCAATTAAAAGTTGTGACTGGTGTGTGTCATACACATGAAAATGAAAATTGAATTAATATAAGCTATGTTGGTGCAGATGGAAGTCGCTTGGAAAGTTACCACAATCCTTATATTTATATTTGTAGTTTGAGGGCAAAAGCTACTGGCCACACAGTATTTTTATTTGTACTAGTGGCCTACCATTGGTCGAAATTCGACAATAATAAGTTTTAATATCTTGTTGAAAATAATGCCATCTTCATTAATCAAGATCAACTACTTTGTTTCCAAACTTTTTAGTGCGGCATCTGTAATATTTTATCGTTATCATGAATATATTTGTTTGTGTGTATCAAATGCATGGTAGCGTGGGTAATGTTTTATTTATTCATTAATTGTACTTTATAAGCAATCTTATTGAAAAATATTAGCGTTCTGCACTTCTCCTACACATAAACTATATGTGTGCCAAATTTTATGCTCCTGCGTCCGCGCAATTTTTGTAAAAATGGGTCCAAAGTATTGGCATTACGTATTAATATTTTGTATGATTGCAGGGAGGATTCCATGGCCGAACATTGGGTGCTCTCAGTACCACTAGGTCCAAGGCAATACACAAATTGGATTGCCCGGCTTTCGATTGGCCTGTCGCATCGTTCCCGAGATACAAGTACCCTCTGGATGAACATAAACGGGAAAATAAAGAAGAGGACAAAAGGTAAATTTTGTTAATTTGACTTCCATCTCATGGTACAACCTTTTAAAGCTGTATCATTGAAATACTACTTATAGGCAGAGGTACAGAGCACTCAGGATTGGGTGAAGGGACGAACTACTTATATGAAAAACCTGTCGCCAACGCAGCACTTATCTAATCCCGGAATGTGGTGTTTTATTAGAAAATAAAATAAAACACATTTTGTTTGACTCGACCTGGGAATCAAACCGAAGACCTCCTGTAGTCACCGTCAATACTCGACCACTATATCACATAGACGATTAGCCTCTCCTGCCTCTTCAGGGGTACGGGCGTGAACATAATTACTTGTATTTAATCAATACTGCTTTGAAAGGTATATGAAATCGCAATTTTATTATAGTTCAAGGTAGACTCAGAAACTGGCCTGCTATATTATTTTTGGTCCTTTGACCACTGCTAAGATACACCCTCCCCTGCGTTATCGGGAGAACCATTACATTACATATTTTAATGATTATAATTTTCTGTCTCATTTTGTTAAAACACACTTAAATTGGTTTAAACAGAAATCAGAAAAATGTAAGAGAAACAAACATTAGTCTTTTCATGTCAGGACCGTACAGAAGTACTATTTAAATTATGCGCTTCAGCTATATTCATCAAATTTCGGAAATCCGAATGCATTTTAAAGATATCTATATAGAGTTGTTATTACACATAATTAATCATTTCGCTTAAACTGCGATTAGGTCAGCCAATTTAAAAATAAAATTAGTATAAAGTGTAAAAAAAAAGTGTATAGCCGAAGCGCATAATTTAAATAGTTGTACTGTACTTGTGACAGTTGTTATCTTCTTCAAAAGTTATATTTTATAAATATCTTTCATAAACATACAGTTATTAAGGCCTTATACTTACTCAGCAAATATTTACGTTTCGATGTACTTTTCCCTCGCGAGTGGGCGGAGCGCGGAATCGGCGTCCCTCGCCCCGCACGCCGTGTTCAGCCCGCCAAACTTTGAAACTTATCGATGCTCGCGCGCATGCTTACTTTAAAAATTTAATTGACTGGAGTAGGTACGCCACCGACTAACTGCGAGGTTCGGGTTTCAACCCCGACTGCGGCATCCATTTGTGTGTTGCACATGTTTAGATTTCTGAGTTACGGTGTGTGCAATAAATTTATTCTGGTGTCTATTTGTTTATTTACACTAGCATGAATTAATATCGTTGTCTGACACCTATGTATTACAAATAATTTGATTACTTTGGGGTTAGATTCGATTTGTGTAAATTTCTAGAGATATTAATTTATTTATATCATAATTGAAATATCTCCGAAGAGGTAGGTAGATAGATACCCACGACTAGCCGAAGACACTAAGTCCCAAAATGTGTTAGGTGGCAAGCCAACCGTGCACATATCCTATCCGAAGCAACATTTTTTTTATCAGAAAATTGGAAAAACCACATTTTCTTTTTGTTGCCTGAATTTAAATCTGGTTAAATTGCATTAAAATTAAAAATAATCGAAATTGTCGAGGACAAATCCTAAATGTAAAGTGGAGAGAGAGAGAGAGAGAGAGAGAGAGAGAGA
>NJDD01017386.1:0-11361 GCA_002245505.1 Calephelis nemesis | reverse complement strand
AGACTTCTTTATGGCATCATTTTTGTGATTTAGAACAATCTACATATATGAAAGGGCTTTCGAAACGAGAATCACGAACACGCAGATAAATTGAGCGATAACATACAGTGTTTTTTGTGAAGCGTAACTAGTAGTACTTTTCAAATTTCTGTCCAAATATATAAAAGTTTACTTCACTAATTGTAAATTGAACTTTAAAGAAAAACTTAAAATATACTCCTATCATTTCATTACCACGTCCGAATAGATCATTCGTTTTTCGAATAACAGCTTATAATTCCGAAATTGATCCAAATAAGTCAACGTTACCTTATTGGTTTCCGATTTCCACTTCATAATGCATACATTCGTTTTTTCGCTTGAATCCTGTCACGATGTCGAGGTACATGAAAATGTTTGTATTACCAAAATATTATCAACTTGAAATCATCTGATCTTGATGTTTATATCAGAACACTTTAAATTCATTGACAAAAAAATTGAAGGTTTTTTTTGTAGTTTTATTGTGCTTATATTATCAATTAAGCACAAAACACACCATTTGAGGTCCTCGACAAGATGGCGGCGAGTAATAAAGGTGTAACAAGTGACTATAACAGTCTCAGTATGTACCAGCGGCCGGGCCATTTACGCTCGTAAATTTCAAAACTCGAAACGCAATGATAATAAACGCGTCACATTAAAAAATCTGATGGCCTCTTTCTTAACTACGTCCAACGCCGAATATAAAAAATGATAGTAATAATTCAAAATGAAGTATGGCGAAGGCAAGCAGCAATTTATAAGTCTTACCAATTCTTTCGTGTCTTTGCTCGCGTGGTTTTGCTACTTTTAAAACCAATTTTATATACTATAGTCTATTCCAGAAGCAAAATATTGTCACTCATTCTACGTATTAAGTTAATACTTAACGCAACCAAATGCATAATCATACAAATATTAATGTAATGGCAAAACATAAACGCGATAATGACCACGAACTCCTTTAAGGTGGGTGAGCATCGAGTTCATACAGAGATGTCAAACCTGTTATAAGACGAAATGCGTTGTGACACAGGGCGAGGGCATTATTCTGTTTTTAGTTATGATTAGCTAGATGACATTACTATAATATTACAATTATTCTTTGCTGATATCTCCTGTCTTCAAACTACCTATCCGTCTTATTTTATTTTAAAAGTTCAGTAGCTATCGAGGTTATGTGATTAATGAGTAAATATTTTTTCTGCTTTTGTACCCTTATGATATTATTTACCTTTTTAGGAAAACATAAGGATATTTATAGGAATATGCATAATTAATACAAGTTAAACTTTAAATTACTTTTAATTTTTAAAGACATTCTAGAAATGTTAATTGGCCCTATTCTAAAGTCAAAAGTAGGTAAATGCTCGTTTTACTTTAATTCTTTGCGACAGACAATACCTAACCTATGCTTATGACGGATCTTCCCATCCCAAAAAAAGAGCCCGAGCATATCTCGAGTTTAAGGTTTTAATGATTTATACATACAAACAAAAACAAACATTATTCTGTATAGTCTCAGTAAAGATAATGTGCTTCCCAAAATTAAGAATTTACTTAAAATAAAATTACTCTTTCACCATTAAACTACTGTGAAAAAAAGAATCTCTTGATTACATTTCAGAATTGAATTCATTTAAAATGCATCTGAATTTTAGCGCTCAAGCATGAGTTTGAGCAATAAAATTCATTTTAATATTTCCAACCGACCTAATGTTTCGTAAGATTTAATAAGTTATCTTCATAGTTCCACAATATAATTTACTTTCACGATCAAAGCTAAACAAGATTAATGTTTGCTTAAATCGTGTAATATTAATTATTCTGCGATTAATTATTACTACATTAAGAAGTGGTTTTCAAATCCCAAACTATATTATGTTACTTTATAAATACATCAATTTGCTTTATCGTTTTAATACACAATCTTCACGCGTATAAATATCAAAGGATAAGAGGTTACACAACAACCAACATAATACTAAGTGTGGTATACCAGGTGGGTTTCACGAGAGTTAACGAGAGTTCATACTTTGTCCTTTTGAAGGGTCTCACGTCAAAAGTAGAAAGAAAAAAGCATGTGTACATGTTAAGTTTTTTTCAAATGATGCCACCTTTTCAAATTTCCGTTTGTCCAACCATGCGTCTAACCCTCTGTCTAAGCTTTCAACCAATGACTTATATTTTAATTTCAAATGACGTTCTCGAGTTTTTAAGTAAATCGGGTCTACTCGCTTAGCGCAATGGCAGCTTTGCTCCACATATTTTCAAGTTTCGAGTTTGCTTGTGCAAATTAGTCTTCTGCATGTTAGTATTATTTAATACCTACACTTTATCTAACACTCCGGCCCATTTGCGGTAGTAATATATAGTATTCTATCTTCATACAAACCGAGGAAAACGCGTTTATTACCTGAGAGTCTGGAGTTCGGTAGACACTTAGTATGCAATTTTTAGAGGTTGTCGATGTAATAGCGTTTTTCTAATTTTATAACCAACAGGTAAACGTGCTATTTGTGTAAGTTATTTTGATTTAGTTAGTCCCTCTATTTACCTAATATGGTAAAAAACAATGGTATTGTATGGTATGGCAGTTTACGGTAGACAGGGTTAAATTTATTAACATTTTAAAATGTTAAAATGTTAATAAATTTTAATGATGTTTGTTTCTTAGTTATAATTCAAATTGTAATAAGAATAAAACTATTTGTTGTTATACATTGCGTATATAATTAAACAATCACTTTTAAAAACATTAAAATATTTCAACACCACAATGTGGTAGAATATGTTGGAAAGCTTAAATAATTTTGTGACAACTTCGACACACATATTCCGCAAATAAATATATTTTCTTTCTTTCTTTCTTTCAATTGTAAATATTGTTCAGATTTTAAGCTTCATTTGAGCAGCTGTGGATGTTTTTTTATAAAATTCGGTAATCAAAAACAAATCAATATCTATTGGACACTTCCAATCCATTATGCATTTTTATTTGTGTTAAATAACTATAATATCTACGACCACAATATTAGAAAGAAATTCAAAATGTAGTTATAATACTGAAAGCGCGTAGCCTTGTCGCATGTTGACGTACCGAATGGCTGTAGGTATTTTATTTCAAATCCGTATGTTACGTCCGTACCACCAAGTGTGCTGCGATTATAAGACACGACGCCCGGTATGTATTATTATAAAAATATTAAATATTCACCGTGTTGGTCCGGGTTCCTTTGCAAAATAGACCATCTGCCTTCCAGCCAGGCAGCTCGTAAAAGGCGAGCCTAGGCTTACCGTCACTAACACCGTAACATCTGACTAGGTGGTAGAGTTTCGCAGCGACTCACCCGGATTGGTACCACCGCCTTACCTATTCCTGCCGCCATAACGTCATGACGTGTTCCGGTTTGGAGGGTAAGGTAGCCGGTAAACTTACTTTTGCTCGAAGCCTAACATCCCGGCCTCAGGACGGCAACGCACCATTACCACCTTTGGTGTCTCTAGGCGGCCAGAATTTCTTACCATCAGGAAATCAGTCTGTTTGTTTGCCTTCCAATAACATAAAAAAAAATACAGCCGTGTTACTGTCGTAGTCAGACCGTATGTGTATATACGTCTTCCGCAATCTAGGCTTTACTTTGAAATTAAAATATGTTACATTTATAACAATGTAAAGAACTAATGTTAGATTAAATTTTAAATATTAAATTCATTTAAAATACACTAGAATTCTCCAGTGTGAGTGGAAATAAAATGCATTTTAATATTGCTTCCAACGAGATGATGTTTTGTAAGATGTTCTTATTTCAGGATCAAAGTCAAATTAAGTTTGTTAATTTGGGTTTCTTCATCTGACAAGGTAATCAAGTAATATTAATTATATTATAAATAATAATAAAAGTAAGTATGGGCTCCTTCGCAGAATAGACCATCTGCCTTTCTGCCAGGCAACGCGTTAAAGGCCAGTGTAGGCTTACCGTCACTAAACTAGAGTTAGAGTTTCACACCGACTCGCCCGGATAAGGCGGCGGTAGCCTTATCTATTCCTGCCGACTTATCGTCAGTGTTTGCCATTGACGTGTTCCGGTCGGGAGGATAACGTAGCCGGTATACTTACTTTTGGTCGAGGTCTAACATCCTGGCCTCTGGTTGGCAACGCAGTATTACCAGTTTTGGTGTCTCTAGGTGGCGCAAATTTCTTTTTTTATATAATATAATATTCTTATTATCAGGACACAATCCTGCCTATTTGCCTTCCAATACTATAAAAAAAATTTAATCTTTACAACATAACACTATATGTGTTCATAGTAAAACAAACACATACAAACAAAATATCTTCACACCAATATCCCCTTAGATGTGGGCAGATGCTCAAAATGGGTACTAACGACTAGCCGAAGACACTTAGTCTTTAAGTCCCACAAAGTGATAGGTGGTAACCCTATCGTCACCCGGGCACATAATCAATCCCAAGGAATGTTGTTTCCATTAGAAAAAAGTAAAAAATACATTTTATTTTTGATGATATTTCTTTTATTTTCTTAATACCAATATGGTACTAGCATAAAACACTAGCTTCTGCCCGCGACTTCGTTCGCGTTGAATAAACTTTGGGCTAAAGCTAACTTTACCCCCGACTTCATTTATATAAGTGAGTTAGTACCTACAGGGTCTTAAATTCTTATATCATGTAGACTGTAGGTTATTCTGAAAAAAACTAAACTAATGTTATTTTAAAGTACTTCTGCGTGCAGTGTATTTTTAGTTTTGTTTTCTAGTGAGCTAGACTTAAAAGTTAGACTTAAGAGTTATATGATGTTGCTGACTTTCTTTAGAACTTTTAAATGAGAACAATTAACAATAACAACCATTTGAGCCGCACGCAGCGGAAGCTCTCAATAGGAAGAAATCTTCAGATTTTGAAACATTCTTCATTGTTGTCCCGCATTTATCGCTCTTACGTGATGTTACAAGTATATAACTTATAGCTTTCCTCGACAAATACGCTATCTAAAACTTAGAGAATTTTTCAAATTGGACCAATATTTCCTGAGTTTAGCGCGATCAAACAAACAAACAAACACACTCTTCAGCCTTATAACATTATATATTAATATATTTTTTTTATAACAAAATCACTCGATAATCCACTTAGCCTGTACAGCTAACATAGCTCAAATATCCTAGCCTAAACAACTTCGCTCATTAGTCTAAAATCATGGCTTAGATCGCCTATATCAATTAGTGCAGGCATGTAAAGCAATATTTTCTTAAGATAGTATATTAAGTACTAAAGTAAACAATCCCCTTCTCCCTAACTCAACAATAGGCCATCTGTTTGGGTAGATCACACCCACCATTAGCTCCAATTACCTACCATTACTATTCTACGAAGGTCCCTCCTCCATAAGACCGTATTTGGGATTCAATTTTACGCCTTGAGATGTTTTATAATATTCGATCAGTCTATTCGTGTTTAAAATTAAGCAACAACAAACTTTAGCTTATCTGTTAATAAAATATCATCACGCTCATTCTACAGTGATAGGCAGAGACGCAACTTGAAAACTAATTGAACTAAAACAAGAAAAAGACACGTATTCACATTGTTGTAATTATTAAAATAAGTAAGTATCTTCACGCCCATATCCCCGAAGGTGTAGGCAGAGGCACAACCAGTGCACCCACGATTAGCTGAAGACACTAAGTCTCACAATGTTATAGGTGGCAAGCCTATTGCCAACTGTGCACATATTTAATCCCGAGCAACATTTTTTTATTAGAAAATTGAAAACACCAAATTTTCTCTTTGTTGCCCAACTCGGGATTCAAATCCGGGACCTCATGCAGTCAAGTCCAACACCTGAACCGCTAGACCATAGAGGCGATAAAATTAGAAAAAGACACGAATTCACATTGTTGTAATTATTAAAATAAGTAGCTAAGTATCTTCACGTCCATACGGGGATATGGACGTGAAGATACTTAGCTAGGTAAGCAGAGGCACGACCAGGGCACCCACGATTAGCTGAAGTCCCACAATGTCATGGATTTCAAGCCTATCTCCAACCGGGCACATATCCAATCCCGAGCAAATTTTATATTAGAAAATTAGAAAAAATACATTTTCTTTTTGTTGCCTGGGTCGACTCCAACCTGGAACCTCATGAAGTCAACTCCAACACCTGGACCGCTAGATCACAGAGGTGTTTAACAAGTCTTATCTTGGTTTTATGTGATAAGACTGCAAACAAGCACAATTCTCGACGCATGTAGAAGTTATCATTAAATGAATACAAATGGTGTTGGTCCGGCCTCCTTTGCAGAATAGACCATCTGCCTTCCTGCCAGGCAGCACGTAAAAGGCGAGCATAGGCTTACCGTCACTAACACCATGACATCCTACTAGGTGGTAGAGTTTCGTAACGACTCGTCCGGATTGGTACCATCGTCTAACCTATTCCTGCCGCCATAATGTCAACGCTTGCCGTTGAAGTGTTTCGGTTCGGAGGGTAACTGGTAAACTTACTTTTGCTCGGAGACTAACATCACAGCCTCAGGTTGACAACGCATTATTACCGCCTTTGGTGTCTCTAGGCTGCGTAAATTTCTTACCACCAGGAATTCAATCCTTCTCAATGGTGATGTCTCGGGCTGAGCACGCTGCTCGGCACTCAAAGCTCGGTGAAGTTTTAAAAACAGTAAGGTTAGCAACACATTAGTCATTAAAAAAAACATCAGGAAATCCGTCTGCTTGTTTGTCTACCAATATCATGAAAAGGAAATCTTCACTTAAAATGAAAGGAAAACTCTAACCCCATAGATGAATTTAGATAGTAAGTAATTTAGCACTTAATAGGTCTTCCACTCCTGTCTCAGGATAAGGTGTTTAAGGTGTCTAAGATTCCGACACGTAACTTACCGACTCATGGTCTCTATACCAGCTCATAGTGAATTCTCTGGTACATAAAAACCTTACTTACCTACGTTAAATTGGAAAGGCTCGTATTTAAATATGTTATTTAAAATATCCCACCCTTGCAATCACAGGCAAAGCTTCCTGGAGTCTGGAAGTATGACGGTAAATGGTTTCAGCTCCCAGTATAGGTAGCGCCACTGCTCATTTTTCGAAAAATAGTCGCATGAAGTTTACTGGGTGTATCTACGAAGTTTCAATTGTAGGGTGACTCTTGAATCACAATTTCATGCAAATTGGAAATTGGAATCGGATTGGATTGGTATTATTTTGTACTGTTACAATACTAACGAATATTTAAATATTTAGTCATAACTACCTGTCCCGGTAAAAACTAAAGTATTGTTTTTGCCATTTCCCCCGATTTTTTTTTGGTTTGTCTCTTCATAAGAACCTTTTCCTGACGATAATATTATAAAAAAGTATTAGCCAAAATTGTCCAGTCTTTCGGAAGCAACACATTTAACGATTAATTTTTATATTGTAGACAAGCAATCATTTATTACATCGAAATCGTTACATTTTAAAAGTAAATATTAATAATTTGCTATTGTTGTATTCAAAGTACAAAATGACACGAATCCGATTCCAATTTCCAATTTTATGAAATCGAGATTCAAGAGTAGCCCTGCTGTTTTTAGATCTGGAATATAATGGCTGTAACACACCGGCTTCCTACTTTTGCCGTTCGACCACGGAGCGTACTTATATCTCGTAGAATTTAAATCTGAAAGACATAATCCACGTGTTGAAGTGCATATTAGTACCTATAATTTTTTGTAATCGCCTGTGTAGTCTTGTTGTCCAGGTGTTAAGCTTGGTTTCATGAGGTCCCGGGTTCAAATCCCGGGTCGGGCAACAAAAATAAAATGTGATACTTCCAATTTTCTAATCAAAAAAATGTTGCTCTTGATTGGTGTGGCCGGTTGGCGATAGGCTTTCCACCTATCACATTGTGGGATTTAGTGTCTTCGGCTTGTCGTGGGTGCCGTGGTTGTGCCTCTGCCTACCCGTACGGGTATATAGGCGTGAAGGTTTTTTTTTAACTTTTCTTTTTACCGAACATAGCAAGTTAAATAAAACCTTGTAAAAAACAACCTTGACCGAACCGTTAATACCGCCCACGGTTAATACCCTATGAAACATTATATTTTATTTCAGACGAGCCCGTTTTCCCGCCATTTATAAAACTGGCCGATGTTGATATTACGGGGTTCTTGGGCATAATGTGCTGAGAATGTTACATTAAAAACAATAATTACACGCCGTTGCCCGCGGGTTTGGACGAGTTTCAAAGTAGCTATTATACTCATTCAAAAATAATTTGGTATAGTAGCCTTTACTCTTTGCTATATTCTTTTTAGGTTCTCAATTCGGCCGGTACATATTTTTTTATATATGTACACCAATTTCTGCAAGGTTTCTGAACCGATTTTTACCGGTCCCATGCATAAAAAAAAAATAATTCAGGTAGGCCCATCATTTTATTTTATGGGCATTTTTATCAACATTTTTAATAAATGAAATCGTATCAGCAATAAACTATTTTATTTTTATTTTAAACATAAACATTACAAGAAAATTCATATTTTGAAACAGAAAAGAGTTTTGAAAGATACTCAATTTTACCTGAAAGAAGACTTTCCAAAACTAATATTAGAGAAAAGAAAGGAGCTGCTAGAGCAAGCGAAAATAGAGAAAGAGAAGGGAAATAATGTGAGAATTCAATATGATAAACTAGTCATACAGAAATCTAACAACAAAAGGCCACTCCCTGTGTCACCAGTTGATACCTTCAAACCACAAAGCGACAATACCACACAGGCCACAAAGAAGAATAAAACTCTGAAAACACATGTACCTATACTAAGATCGAACAGCTTACCCGAGGGTATTGTAAAGCCAAGCATGCTCCAGTTCCTAGTCAACAAAAATACTAACAGTACAACCCAAAGGCAAAATACCGAAAATAGAGATAATAAAGCATAGCAATTAAACCACCCCCATTGCACGAACTACACATATGAGCAAAATGAGATCAGCAACAATAACCATCTTCCAAACCGGTTGGTCGCCGTGGAAGATTACGACCAAAACCCTCCAAAGAAAATAATTAACATCAAAACTCAAAACTCCATTCCTAGATCAAACAATAAACTCTACATAATAACATACAACGTCAGAATGTTGTCGTCGTACAGTCGACTACTAGAGCTGACAGAAGCTCTTAAAAATATTAATTTTGATATAATTGGATTATCAGAAATACGTCGCATGGGTACAAAGATAGAAGAATACGATAACTGTATACTCTGCTACACAGGACGGACTCAAGGGCAATACGGTGTCGGATTTCTAATCAATATAGAACACAAGAGTAACATAGATAGCTTCATGGGTATATCCGAAAGAGTCGCACTACTAAACATAAGTATACAGGACAAAAAGTTGTCCATAATGCAATCGTATGCCCCAACAGCGGCAGCAAAAGATGAAGAACTAGAAAACTTCTATGCAGACTTGTACAAAGCCATCAACCTAGCTTATAAAACATACATAATCATGGGCGACTTCAATGCCAAAATAGGTCAACCAAAGGCAGATGAATACTTAATAAAAAAAACCAAACGGCTACTGTACAAGAAACAACAGAGGACAAAGGCTTATAGATTTTGCACTCGAAAATAAAACAGCAATTTTAAATACCTACTTTTCAAAGAAACCTAAGCGAAGATGGACGTGGCGTTCACCAAGTGGGGACTACAAAAACGAAATAGACTACATTCTGTCTAACAAACCCAATATGGTACAAAATATAGAAGTGCTAAATCTTAATTTTCCTTCTGACCATAGACCCGTCAGAGTAACAATAAAATCATTAAAAACGAAAAAGAACCGGTCTGGCTACTCACAACACAACTATTACTCCAGCCTGTAGAACCAACCTCTCAGGAAGCCTACCAAACCCACTTGACCCTCACGATAATGTTCCAGTGCAATCCTATTACAATAACATAGTAAATGCAATCACCCAAAGCCTCCAGAACGCAAAAATACCACCTAGTAAAAAACCACATAAAAGACATAAGATATAAGAAAGCTACTACTAAATACTAAAAACAAAAACATGTCTATGAAAAACGAACTCTCAGCGCTATACAAATTAGTAAGCAAACGTATAAAGCAAGATTTTGCAAGACACAGAGCGGATACCGTCGAGGAACACTTAATTCAATCAGGCAGTTCGAAAAGAGCGTTTAAAGAGTTAGGAACAAACAGGAAATGGATCGACGGTCTAAAAAGTGAAGGAAAAACCGCAAACAGTTGCCACGAAATCAAAGAAATTGCAACAAAATTCTATAGATCACTTTATAGCACGCAAGATCAGAAAAACTACGAGGAAAATCCCGATCTAAGTAACACATTCAGAGCTGCAAATTCAAATGAATGCATACCATTCACTACAACAGAAGTAACCCAAGCAATAAATAGACTAAAAGCAAATAAAAGTCCCGGCTCCGACAACATTACAAATGAAGCATTAAAATCGGCAGAATTACTACTGGCTCAACCGCTGACTGTCCTTTTTAACCGAATATTGAAATCCTCAACAACACCAACACAATGGTCCGAGTCAGATATTATACTCATCTATAAAAAAGGAGACCCATGCGAGGTAGGGAACTATAGGCCAATAAGCCTGTTGCCCAGTACCTACATACTATTCTCCTCTCTCATAAACCAAAGAATAGGCACCATAATAGACGCCGAACAACCCAAAGAACAAGCTGGGTTTAGGAAGAACTATTCGACTATTGATCATATTCACACCCTTGAACTAGTTATGGAAAAATACAAAGAAAAACAAAGAGCACTGTACATCGCCTTCATCGACTACAAAAAAGCTTTCGACTCAGTTTCACATTCAAGTATATGGAAGGCGCTAGCCGAACAAGGCGTACAAGACGGGTACATTCAAATATTAAGAAATATTTACAAAAACAATATAGGTAGAGTCAAATTGGAAAGTGCAGGCCCATGCTTCCCCATAGAGAGAGGGGTGAGACAAGGCGACCCAGCCTCCCCGACTCTGTTTATTGCCATTCTAGAGTCCATAATAAGAAAGCTAGACTGGAAAACTAAAGGCATCAACGTAGACGGAAACTATCTGAACCGATTCGCTGACGATTTGGTACTCTTATCAGAATCTAGCGTACAATTACAGGCTATGATTCATTCCTTAAATGTGGCAAGCAAAAAGATGGGCTTAGAGATGAACCTCACAAAAACAATGTTTGTTGACAAACGGTTCAGAAAAGACAATATCAGTCGACAAGGAAACATTGAAATATACAAAT
>NJDD01017357.1:0-10794 GCA_002245505.1 Calephelis nemesis | reverse complement strand
CAGTGACTTGGCCGGAATTGTAATCCAAATACTTTCTAGAATAGAACTCGACCATCTGACCTCAAGCGGGCTTGCAGGCGTGAAGCGCAGAGTATCATTACTCCCCCACCCAAGGAACCCCTATCCCTGCGAAATACCACATAATTACTATCACACAATTCCGCATCCATAATTCCCTGACAGAGCCATGTTTCTGTTATTATTATTATGTCAGCATCTAGTAGTAATAAGTTTTTATAAAATTCGTTTGCTTTTGTTCTTAATCCCCTGGTGTTTTGGTAATAAAGTTTTAGTGTTTTAATAATGTCATCCATTGTAAAAAAGAAACAAATAAATTATACTGAGTAACCCTACTATACATATGAATATTACGTAAGTGAAACTGTTTATTAATTGTACTAAAATAGGTTTTCGGCTATATGCAAACATATAACATGATATTATATCTATCGAATTATTCTCGATATTGATAAAATTCAAGAAAACAGAAAATGCGAACTTTATCGAGTGATTGCAACTAAAAATAAATATAACATAACACGAAATACAATTAAATTTGTACTCATGCTTTACTAGTATTAAATAGGTACTACAAAAACCATATGTAATATATTCGTAGCATTTTACTGTCAATGTTGTGAGTAAGGTATAAATAAACGTATATAAATAATTACAATATACCTGAAATATGTAGAAGTATAATATAAATATAGTTAATATATTAGTATATAACAACGTGTATATAAAAACATAATAGCCAATTATCAATATGTTATGTGTGAAGAGTGTGTTTGTGCCGTGTATGTATTGTTTTTGTGTGAGTTTGTGTAAGAAAAAATATGTAGTAGTTGAAGTGTAGGTAATGTTACTGCTGAGTGTACCCTTATGGAAGTGTAATAAATAGTGTGATACAAATATAAGTACTAAACCAACTTTACCAGATCCGACGTGGAGCTTATGGGAATAAGTGGTGAAATATCGTTTTTTCTGACAAAAATACGACAGTTTTTTGTCCAAATGTATTTAAAATTTAATTCTTTTGCTTTTTGCTTACATGAGTTTAACAGCAATTTATTTTCTTTTGTCAAGTGCTCATTGACAAAAACTTTATTTTCACCTCCCATTCCCAAATCCCTGGTACACGTGTTCCGGTTTTTACGTGCGGCAGCTATTATTTTGTCTTTAACATTTCTTTGGCGTAAACGTGCAACAATGGGTCGCGCTCGTACGGCACTCGCGTTACGCCGCGGCTGCACTCGGTGAGCAAACTCCAAATCAGATTCTTCGATTGACACTCCTAGGTGTTGTGCTACTCTCTGTACTATAACAGAAGTGCTTTCGTCCTTACTCTCCGGAACACCAGTTATCTCAATATTTTGTAATCGGACCCACTGCTGCTGTCTCACACTCTTATCTTCTAGGAGTTTTACACGAGCCACTGTTGTTTCTAGTTTTTCCTTAAGAGTTTTGTTCTCCTCTTTGAGATGTGTGAGGTCAGATGACACAGCACTCAAAAGTTTTCTCAAACCAGAATTTTCTTTTTTAAAATCATCCAACTGCTCACTTAAATAAGACATAGACTCCTGCAACTCTGAATTTTGACTATTAACTGGTTTTAGTTGATCTGATATTATCCTATTAACTGTAGAGTTTAACATAATTTCCATCTCTTTCCTCATTATATTTTCCCAGATATCCCTTAGTTTTTCTTCAGTAACAACATCGTCACTACGGTACTTTCGAAAGGTAATATTGCAATCGTCATCCGCAACCTCGCCACCAGTTTTGCTGCCCTTTTGAGATAGTTGAGATTGAGTAGTAGTTGTGCGAACTGGTGTGTTTGTGTTATCAAGTTTCGGCTGCTTACTTTTACATTCCAAGCAAGTCCACTTCAGTTTTACTTCTGTGCTTAACTTCTTAAAGCGTTTCGGTGAGAGGTTTGCGCATAATAAGTCATATTTATGCGCACATTCATGGCAACTCATGTAATCCTTGCCTGAAATAGTCGATTTGCAACCACCACAAACAATACGCTTCTCCATAACGTTTAACGAGCCAAGATATTATATTGTCTTATGTTACCGTGCGCATAGAGACAATATTTACGTAGGCATAAACGTTAACTCTGTATTGAAAGTTAATCTATGTGCCACAAGGGAGCACAAATAAGCGATGCACGGCCGATTACGAAAACACGAACTGACGCAAATATTAACTTCGTCAAAACTCACTGGTTCCTTGACGGATTTTCTTTAAATAACCACCACAAGATAGTGTGCACAAACAGCTTCACAATCATATATAACACATATATAATGCTTAACTTTAAACACTGATTAAACAACAATAATTACGGACATGAACTATTTGTGTGTTTACTTAACGACTGCGTGTCGGGTATATGCATTGGCAAATAAGTTTTATTTTGAACATTACTGCTATTCTGTGCCTAGATTAGCTGTTGCTCGTGGTCAGTCTAACGTCACCGCTCGCAGCTTATCGCAATCAGTGTCTTGTGAAGTCAATAATAAAGTCAATATTAGTGAGAAGCCAGTACATTAGAGAGGGAGAGTCAGCAGTTAGAAAATGGCATCAGTTCTTAGGGCGCGTTCAGATGACCCGCGCCGAGCACGCACACGCATTGAGCCCGTCTTAGACGCGCGCTCAGCACGCGTAATGCATCGTGCACGCCTCTCACCCGCTTTTACTACTAGTAACAGTCAATACAACACTAGCTGAAGCGCCGGTGCAAGGCGTATGCTACGCGTGCTCGAGATGCGCGTGGCAAACACTTAGCGGGTGCGTGGCGAGCGTGTAGCGTGGGCGGATTGATTTGGTTAATGCAATTTGACAATATTGGTGTACAATAGGGCTCAAATTATGTCGAAAAAAAATCAAAGCGTGTTCAACGCGGGTGATGGCGAGCGTGGCATGCGCTTGGCGTGCGTGTGTCGTCTAAACGCAGCCTTAGGAGTGTAACCATCGGTCGTATTCTATAGCTTCATGGGTCAATTAATGATACAACAACTTGAGGCTTAGACATCATATTGACACATAAGTGGATCAAATCGTGGCACTATTATGTATTCAAGCAACAGGGTAACATTTGAAGGACCAGCCAAATAGTTAGAGCGGGCTAGGAATCGATAACACTTTCCACTTAGCAAATATTGAGAAATTAAAAAAAGAAAACAAAATATATCAACGACGATATCCGACGAAACATACAAAATGCATGGTTATACCGTAAACGCCGACCGCATTCGCATGCGCTGGCTGGTGATGTCATGACTCGTACTAGGTACGACGTAACTTGACAAGTGAAGTATTGATGCGGACTATTTTAATGTTCATAAAAGTAAATATTACAATTTGGCAATCAATATTTAAAATCACTATCATTTTAGCCTTAATTTCTTTATATTCAAATTTGGCCAGTTTTTTGAAAGTAATCCTGTATATGCAAAACAAAGTTGTACTTATTTCGACTAACAAAAATCAAATTTACATTCAACTTGACCTCTTTTTTTTTGATGAACGTTCTAGCAAATGGTTAATATATTTAATTGATAAAAATTGTAGTATTTGTATGTTTTCAGGAATACGTTGGGAAGCTTCGTTTGCTCGTGCGTTGAGGGATATCACCTGATGGAGGACGGCGTCACTTGTGCGGTAACCTCATGTAAATATATAATTTTACGTGTAAGAATATGATTGTGTGAGTAGAGTTATCAGAGTTACCAACTTGTATTTTACCGTAGCTATAGCCGAGTACTTGCACTACTTTATATGCTAATTGCTAGGTATAAAACTCTAACTATGTGTCCTTAAAAATGATTAAATACTCGTATGAGATACGTGACGTACACTTTTACAATATACGTGATATCAACGCTTAACCCTCTGGAGAGTCAGTCTTTCTCTGTCATTGTAAAACTGAGTCTAGATCACAATTTTACAATCCGAAAATCACAAGACTAGAGATCTTGGTTAAAATCAGGGTGTTAATCGTCGAAATTTTCTTTCGATACGCACGACATACTTACAATTTGATTCCCGCAGTCTGTCGTTTTGTCACATGGTCGCACAATGTTTAACTTATTATTCAACAGGTTATTATAGCTATGGTATTAATATTATGCTAAGATTTAAATCAACAACAAGAATATTTTGTTTCAGCTGTGAAAGCATCTCTTATATTTACAAACCGCTACTATATACGACGGACTGCGATCACAACGGAAAAATCTGTGGGTGAACCAGTCACATCCTTATTGGTTCACAACCTGACCAATGCCGTGGCGTTGGATATGCTCTGGTCTCACGGCTGCTTGTACTGGAGCGATGTTACAAGATTGGGCAGTTCTATCAAGCGCGTTTGCAGAGGACAGTTACACGCGCCAGTGCCTGTCGGTACAGTTGGGGCAGTGCAAGAGGAACAGCGGCTGATCCAAGGAGCAACTTTGCAGAACCCAGACGGACTGGCTGTGGACTGGGTCGGTGGAAACGTGTACTGGTGTGACAAGGGCACGGATACTGTGGAAGTTTCTCGACTGAATGGGCTCCACCGTCGCGTGTTGCTGCGTGGGGATCTCACTGAACCCAGAGCGCTGGCGTTGTTACCATCTGCTGGGTAAGTTTTGAAAATTATGTGTCAAAGGAGTCTTCAGAATAATGTATGGTGCCACATAATGGTGGTCATGAGACGTGTTAGCTTTCGATGCTAGAATACTCTAACATACATATATATACCTTCGTAAACTATTTTGTCAAGCTCTTTTGAGCTTTACAGTGTTCCATTTCCACTAAATTATAAAATATTCCGGTGCCATAGGACAAACTAGATGTCTACTTCATTTGCTTTCTTTGTTGTAATGATTTTTGTGATTACAAGTACTTAAAAAACATTTGAGTTTGGAATTGGTTGTTTGTAACGTACTTTCAGGTAAGGAAAAAATACCTAGCATAACTTATCCACAGAAACTGAGCAACAAAAAGTGGCAGCGTCGTTAACTCTCATAAATTTCTAAAACGTTTTGACTATTAATTGCGTTTTGACAATCAAACGGTTTATGATGAAATTATTTTATTATGTCATTATTCGTCGAGAAATTATCCTTCTTTCATTGGAATCTTTTAATCTTTCATTTGGAAGTTGCGTCCGTTTCACATCGTTTAACATCACTGGAAATACAGTCATTTGTAAAAAGGGATGAAAGATTCAAAAATTGTTTCTTTAAAACATTCCTGGGACCAAAAATTTATGAAATTGAATGAGGTTATCCCACTAGATATTTTTCATTCACTGCGTACGTCTGTTAAATTTATTAGTGTATATCCAGTCGTTAGCTAGTGCGTAATTGTTGGGTATTCTTAAAGGTACTTATACTGGTCCGACTGGGGCTCGCGCCCGCACATCGGGCGTGCTGGCATGGACGGCTCCCGGCGCAGCATTATCATCAGCTCGGACCTTGGCTGGCCTAACGCTCTCACCCTCTCCCCCACTACCAACGAGCTGTACTTCGCCGACGCAAGGGAAGACTACATTGCTGTGGCCGATCTCAATGGAAACAACGTTAGAGTGCTTTTCTCTAGAGGTGTGTATCATTGAAATCGGAATAATATATTTTAGAATCAAATGGCCCTAGGTCATTACTGACTGGTTGATTATGAGATTACTCTGCTCGTACAACTAGTCAAACTAGTTGGTCCTTTGTCTACTTACCTGGATCAGTACCACCGCCTGACCTTGCTGCTACTATAACGGCACATCCCGTTTAAAGCCGTACATGAGTTTTAAGATGCCAGCCTGAAGTTAGCAATACATTAGGTCTATAGGTTTAATGTTTTTTTTTTAATTATCAGAAAATCCATCTACTTGTTAGCATTTCCTCACTATAAAAACGACTCTTCCTATTTTTCAGGTTTTTCTGTGTTTGTTTTCCTTCTCAGTCATATATCAAGTGCAAGAGTTATAACAATAATCTCATATTTATTTTATGAGTTAGTTTCAATTGAAAAAAAAAACTTTTTGATGTCCATGCTAGAGCAAATGCCGTGGCTGAGACTACATCACGTGTTTGCAATGGCGGTGTGGCAGGGGAGAGTGTACTGGAGCGACTGGGAGACCAGAGCCATAGACAGCTGTCGACGACGACCTGACCGACGGTATAATGTAAGCATATTATGTCCTACTGAAGATTTTTTCCAACACGATAATGATATACGCCCACGCAGCATAAGAAATTTTAATTTTGAATAGTGTTAGTGATTTTAGTGTCTTGTTAATAAAACAATATGTTCTTTGCTGATTGCTTGTTACGTACGTATCACTTGCGTATACACTGCGTATTCTAAGAGCCTATCTCTTGCTCAAATGTATATTACCCATATGACTAATAAATTTGTACTTGATTAGTTAAAGTAAAAGATTGAATCAATTATTCAAATGTCTTACTTTGCCATATACTTACATCATTTTATAAATCTATACGTACGTGATGGCAAAACTTTGGACCCCTATTTATGAAAATTGTGCGAACGCAGGAGCATAAAATTTGGCACACTTATACTTTATGTGTAGGAGAAGTGCAGAACGCTAATATTTTTCAATAATAATGGTTATAAATTAACTTAAATCAATAAATAAAAGATTACCCACACTACCATGCATTTGACACACACAAACAAATATATTGATGATAACGATAAAAGATCACAAATGGCGTTCTTATCAACAAGATATTACAATTTATTATGGTCGAATTTCGACCAATGGGTGACCACTAGTTTTGATAAATTATTGAAACTGCTTTAGGCTTCCGAGCCATCGACCCCAGAAAGTGGAGGAGCGTACCGATGTCGTACAGAAGCGCACACCGTACACAAACCCATGGACCTGCGAGTGCTTCATCCTGCCAGACAACCACCTTCGCCAGGTACTTATATTACTTCTAGATTAAGTAGCTTTTAGATTGCAAACGAGTTTTTAAACATTAACTTTACTCGTCTCACATGTTATGTAAATTTACAATCCGATACCCAGAGCTGACCATGCTCTGCTCCCGTCTGAACTGCACGGGTCTGTGCCTGCTGACGCCCGGCCCCGAGGAGGGCAGTGGCACTCCAGGCGCGGCCAGTGCCCGGTGCGAGTGTCCCGAACACTTCGTGCTGGACGAAGACGGCCGCTCCTGCAAACCCAACTGCACCTCTGCTCAGTTCATCTGTCGGACCAGCCTCAAGTGTGTGCCCTTTTGGTGGAGGTGTGATACCCAGGTATTTACTTTTCAACAGATGAATGATGTAATAAGTAGAGAACCTACAACGTATGTTACAGATGATATTGTTAAATCGTTGGTGACTTTAAAAAGTGGCACAAGATATGTCAACGTGTAACAATAACAATGTTATGGTATTGTATAATTTTACTTATGTTGAACAGTGGTCAGAAAATAGTTGAAATAATTATTCAGCAAAAATCAGGTCATTCATGCTCCACTAAACTTTTTGTCAACATGTTAGACTAGGGTCGAAAATACATAAATTTGGTCCTTTGAGCCGGATTTTATTGAAATAAATAGTTGTTAAATATGACAGATGTCGTAAAGAGATACTACATTGGAGGTCAGCTTTTAATGTTTTAGAGGTCCATGTATGCTAAAATACGTCAGCAGTATAATGTTTTCTTCATACAAAGCAAACATGGATCTGGTGACAAAAATACACAAGATTAACATTTAATATGCTTTATAACACTAGAGTTTCCAAAACACGATTCATTTCACTTTGCTTAATGCAAAAAAAATCAAAAAGTCAACCCTTTTTTGAAAGCAAAACCCAACTGTCTACTTCAATTATGAAAATATCGACACCAGATTTAACATAAACATAGATAAGTATTATACCTAAGAGATAAGTCTTTCAGTTTTTATGCTTTTTTAAAATTACTTTTACAGTGTCAAAAATAGTGATTTGTCGCTTAAGTCATTTACTTTAGAGCGCCATTGTTCATAGTAACCATGGAACGGGGGAGTGCGGCGATTGGCTCTTCTGGCTGACTAAGTATGGGGCCTTAATCGATAATCGCCTGTAACACCATAAATGATCATGACACTTACAGGACGATTGCGGTGACGGATCAGACGAACCAGAAACCTGCCCAGAGTTCCGTTGCTCTCCGGGACAGTTCCAGTGCAACAACAGTCGATGCGTGCATCCATCACATATATGCGATGGTGAACAACACTGTGGCGACGGCAGCGACGAGATAGAGTGTGATCAGGTATGGTTATTTAAAGTAAGGCGCAGGCCAGATTGAGAGATTAGATTTATTATTAAAGAAACTACTTATTTAAAGATTACATGGATAAGTCTCAAACGCAACTTATCTGGTGACGTTTTCTATTAGTATAGTTCTTGCAATCACGAAGGCGAACGGGCCTCTTTACTTTTATAAAAGTAATAATTACATACATATTCAATTGCGTATTTTTATAAAAATTTGCTTTAAGTTGTACACAAATTTAATTTATTTATTACGCTAACCTTGCTGATTTCTTTTTTCATTTTGACAAAATATATATATTATAAGCGTTTACCACAAGTAAAACGCTAGCCTTCGTGAGTTGCAAGTACTGTACTGGATTATGATACACCAACATTGTAACAGCAACTGTTCATTAATAACGATGTTGAATGTTTGAAAGTATAATTACGTTCTTAGCACTAATCTGAGTGAGTTGTTGCGAAATTTTACTGAAGTGTTTTTATTTTTATTTTCATCCTTTTCCATTTGGTCTGACTGATATAAGTTTGTGTTTCAGTTTACCTGCTTATCATCTCAATGGAAGTGCGCCGGTAATGCCACGGCCGGTATCTCGGCCCGGTGCATACCTGCGACGGCACGCTGCGACGGACGTCGCGATTGTCGCGACGGAGCTGACGAACTTGATTGCCCACCACCTACTTGTCCACAACATCATGTAAGTGAAATTACTCTTTTGTAACGTTGTCTTGGGGAGTAGTGAGAGTGTCAGAAATAGACATGCCATAGAGTGTCAGACATAGGCATGTCAGAATAGATGACTTGCAGTTATCCAGCTAATGGAAATATACTGAGCTTTGCAAACCATCGCACGAAAATCGCGGACGTGACCTTGGATTCTGAGTGATCTGACCTCCGACAAATATTTGGCGCTGTAAGTGTTTTTGTCAGCCAAAAACTTCTGCGAACGGTGTTCACTCGAGGACGCTTCTCCATCATTCCTTGCATCAAAAACTAACTAAACAGTATATAACCACTACGTTCTAAGGAGAACGTCAACTGAGCTAGGGTTTGCGCGATATGTAGAGTCGTCGCCAGATTTTTGGAGAACACGTTCTTTGGTAGTGAGTTGTTATCATATTATTTTATAAAGGATGTTGAGCAGTAATTTAATGTAATTCTGTAAATAATTGTAACAATTGAAATGTACGTGATACAGCTTTCACGTACATTTCATCATTATATCATATTTATATTTGAGAAATTGTAAGATGAATGGGGAGTCTGTAGTTATTCTGTAAACTATAGACTCCCGAGTCATCTTATAACTTCTTAAATATCATAGGAACATTTCAAAAGATTATGTGGTAGTTTAATCTGTATCAATATTGGTAAGTTTTTTTTTATAAAATGTAAAGGTAAAAACGTTTCTATACTTGGCAACAATAGCTATGTCCTCTCTTGCGCGCAAAGTTCTTAGTTGTTCGTAGTTTTTTGTCTAATTATTGAACAAGTCAATTTTGTACAATTTTATTCAGTTGAAATGCACAAATGAAATAGTTAGGAAGGAATGAGTTTATCGTGTATCGTTTCCGCCTAATCTCACTAATTAAGCTTGAGTAAGGACTAAGGAGCCTACTACTTTAACGAAGACCCTGACATGACTTTCTTTGACGACTAATAAATAAATTAGCCTGATTTTTACCTCGTTTAACTCAAATTTTAACTCGACTAATGGCAAATGCCAAATATAAAAAAAAGTTTTGATTGATTTGACGCGTTCGATTGGCACAATCTAAGAAGGACGAACGACTTACCTAATGTATTCGTAACAGGGAATTTCATAACAATCATAAATTAAAAATGTTTTAATAATACCAAAGACAATATATATAATAGACCTACAATGTAGTATAAAAACTTGTAATCCAATAATTAAGTCCTTTCTGAGACAACAGATGTCGCTGTGGGTATCGATTTGTCTTTTTAAGACGGTTTTTACAATTTATACGTCTGATCTGAGTCTTATATCCGTATAAAAGCAATGTTAATTTATTAGATGGCGCTGTTCCTAGTCATTGTGAAGTAACCTTTCATATAATTTACGCTATTCCATAATTTTATTGTGAACTAGCCGATCCGGCGAACTTTATATTGCTTGACATTAATAGTTTTTAACAGTTTACATTGATTGAGGAATTGTTTAGTGATGCGATGAGCACGCGAAATGAGAATATACCTATAGATTTATAATAATATTGATACAATATAAATATATTTTAAATTTTTTTGAACAAAATATTTTTTAACATAAATAATTAATTTTTAGTATCTAATAATACATAAAATACATAAAAAAGTTGTGTACTACAGTTATATGCCCGCCCCCGTCGGGATTCGAACCCGAGCCTAATAGGTGATCTTTTAAACTTTTTTAAACAAAATATTTTTTTTAACCTAAATAATTAATTATCTCATAATAAATAAAAAAGATAAAAAAGTTGTGAAAAAACTACAGTTACATTCCTGGC
>NJDD01017248.1:898-12558 GCA_002245505.1 Calephelis nemesis | reverse complement strand
GAATTTAGAATAGTACAACTCAATATATATATATTAGTAAGGTTCTTAAACGTGTTCGTATATTTTTATTGCATCTATTATACCACCGATATCGCAAGCTTGGTACCTTTGGGATTGTCCGAGCCATCACAGTAGCTCGAACTTCTAAAAAATATAATCAAATGCTCATTTCGCGCTCAACTCGACACGAAACAAATTCAAAAGAAAACTACGTCGTTTGAGAGATCTTTGACTGACTCTAAACATTTCTTGATCAAATGTCAAATCAAATCAAATCTATTCAGAGTAACTTTCATATAGTATTTATAACAATTTTTCACTTTAACTAAAATTGCTTTCGTATTTGCTAAAAATGTGATCTCGTAGTGGTCTCTAATTACCTACCGAAAAGCCTAATAATAACTCATAGAGCGGTTTTTGCTCGCGACCGCGGTGGTTGCGGGCCCGCAGGTTCTGTGGAATGTAGATTTACATGCAAAAAGTGCGAGCATATTTCACGACGCTTTTACACCCTCAGAGCCCGCGGTTGTTTTGCGGTTCCCGCGGCAGCGATCGCCCGCCCGTAGCGTCGTACAAGTTTGCTAGCGATAATTTCAACCGCTACGGCTGTGTGACCGCACAAATTAGAAGTCCCGTGAGTTTTGAAATAAAACCGCAGTTCCGCAACCGCCGCGAGCGTGGGTGGGTATAAACCGTTCCGTGAGTTCTTAGCCTAAAAAATATCTTCACGCCCATAACCCCGAAGAGGGAGGTAGGCAGAGGCACAACAAGGGCACCCAAGACTAGCCGAAGACAAAAAATCCCACTTCTTAGCCTAAGTCGACAAAAAGCTGCGATTATATTATAAAGTTATAAAAAGGAGCGATTTCTACATAAATAACTTCAATAAAAATATTCATAGAATACAAATTTATCTAAATCAGGAGTACTTGCCAGCACTGCATATTATTTGACTACTGTACTGAATGTTGAATATTTAATTAAGTATAAAAGTTGTTGCATTTACATTGATTGTTATGATTGTTATTAGCATCGAAAATTAATATTGTTGTTACTCGTATAAGCTGCTTAGATACATACCTAGAGTTATCTAACTAAGGGGTCACCAAACCTTTTAGCTACACGTCATTTTGGCAGATCCGCTAAATCTTAAGATCCTTCAAAAATATTAACTTTACTTTTCAACTCTTTTACACATGATAATTCGCGTTACAAAGAATTTTAATCATATTGGTTTTCATTCGTGATCGTTACACACTTAATCTAGCTAATCCTATCATAATAATAAAAACTCATAACATTTTTTTTTTATTTATACATTGCGTTCCGATTTAATGAAATAAGTATATAATATGATAATGTTATCAGAGACCGAGCCTAAACGCTTGAAGTTCAAAGAACACGCTTGCTTTGATATCAAAAGTTTCCTGCTGTTTCGTGTTCGAAGGTTAATATGAAAATAACTAGATCTAGTCACCCTTTAATTTTCTGAAATTTTTATAGTCTATTACTCAAAAAAATGGACATTGACCTTTGACAGGGCTAATAAACATTTCTTCAATCGCTTGAAAAATGGAAAGTATTTTTTATCTATATAGGGTTTAACTTTTACCAATTGTGAGAATTCCTGTATATACGAGTATCTTTCTGTATTGTTCCACCTATCACATCTGATTTACCATCTGAACCCTCGCTAACAATTGGACTTGTAAATAGGTGGTAAATCATTTCAATTTGTTCTTCAAAAAATTCTGTTGTTAGTTCTTATTCAACAGAATGACGAGCTGTGCGCTGTTCATGTATGTGTTACAGTCATAGCGCCTGGATGACCTCGACGCTTACCTTGCCTTTTACCACGAACCGCGTTTGATTTCATTCAGCACTAACCTTTCTTACGTTATTTTGCATTTAGAGCAGACTATTTATGTGATAAGCGAAAAAGAGTCTCTGTTTATTTACTTAACACCTGACAAACAAAATAGGTGTTGCGATTTCGCAGCATCAAAACGAAAGTCTGGAAATAAACAAAACTGACAGACTGTTTACTTTTATTACAGAAATGAGTACAAATTGTCGAAAAACTCGATAATTATTCATTCACTCTTTCACTTATAACTTTTTACTCAATTTTATAAAATTATCCAACCCATTTTGCATTTAGATAGACTATTTTTTATTTAAATACCCATAATTTATACACTGTATCCAATTTTGTAAGAGTGAAACCGGTTAGTTAAATTTATAATATTAAAAAAATAACACGTGAAATGATTAATATGTATTCTCAAATTAATAATTACAAATAGAGTGTAACCAAATTTCAAGGACAAAAAGGATAAGATATAAAAAGCCTAACATCCGTTTGTAAAATTTTTAGTACCGGATTTAGTTTAAATAATTTGGGGACCCCTTAACTGATTCATGAATAGTTTGTGTGTACTTGTACAAAATCATGTTGTAAGTCTACAAACCAATTGTGATGTTCCTACGCAGTATTATAAGAGATAATAAAGAACTTTATGATTGTGGAATAATTATATTAACTTGAATTAAATAATGTTACTGATAAGTTGTGTACAAAACTAATTTTAATAATGTCTTTAGAATTACAAATAACAAATCATAATTGAATAATATATATCGATTTTTTTTTTGCTTGACTTATTTTAAAACAAAAATATTGCATACACTGCGTAATATGTTATGTGTATAGTTTGTTTGCTAAGAGCTGCGTAAAATAGCAGGGTTTAGTAACTCATTAAAAATTGCGCTACGCTTAGCATTTTTAAAAATAACATCAAAAAATAAAAGATTAGGACCAACAATCACTTCATACAATTATCAACTTAATAAAACAGAAAACAAATAATAAAAGCCCACACCCTCATATTTATGTAATTGCACTTTGTGCACTTGCCAATTATAACAAACATTTGAAATTAGATTTATCCATATTTTTCATCTATGTAATTTTGCTAGCGCCTTTCAGAATGGAAGCCCATATGGTCGGAGTCGGTTCGCTGAGAAACTGTGTGCCTTATACCACGAAGCTAGTGCGCTCTAAAAATGAGCGATAACCGTCCCACAGTTACGCGACAGTCGCTATTCCCAAACGTTATCATAAAGTTTATTTTTTTAATTATTATCACTTTTACATGTGGCACAACAAAAACGCCAAAGTCGTATAAAGCAGAGGTGGGCAAATTACGGCCCGCGGGCCGAATCCACCCCTTGAGAGGTTTTAATCCGGCCCGCCGAGGGTATTTTTTTAGAAAAAACATGAACTTCCTTAAAAAAAATTATGGTCGAAATATTAAAAGACTTGAAATTTTAACAATTAAGATACTGAATCGATACTTTAAACATATATATTGCGTATTTCATACGTTAAGACGTCATAAATACATTTTATTTTGATAAAGGATTGTAAAATAAAAAAAAATGCCTTATGTTATCTTTATGCAACGTTTTATAATCGTAATATTTACTTTTTTTTAACTTTTTTTTTAACTTACCGGCCCGCGGCCAAAAGAATTTGCCCACCCCTGGTATCAAGTGACACAGGTAGGCTAATAAATTTTTCACGACACCATACATAAGGTTGAAAATAAAAAAACAACTTGATGCAGCTGTTACAAATTTATCTAAGATATCTTTCCTAGCACATCAATTAATTTATTTATTGCTATTTTACTATTTTTATAACTTTTAACTACCTTATATTTACTCAATCGTCATGATCACGTTCGGTAAAATATGAATAGAACGTATCCGAATCATTGTGTCCTTGTTTCTTGCAATGAGCGAGCTTGCATACACGACTTTTGACGACTTTCGTGCAGGGCTTACCGGACCCTGAGGCGGGGTGCTGAAACCAAGTTATGCGCACTTAGTATACTTCTGTAAAGCATTGTATGCGTATATTAACATTAACATGATAATGAAAGTATCTTCATGCCTACATCCCCGAAGAGGCAGGCAGAGGCACATCCAGGGCACCCACGACCAGCCGAAGACACTAAGTCCCACAATGTGATAGGTGGCGCCTATCGCCAACCGCGCACATGTCCAATCCCGAGCAACATTTTTTTTATTAGAAAATTGAAAATGCCACATTTTCTTTTTGCTGTCCGACCCGGGATTAGAACCCAGGACCTCACGAAGTCAAGTCCAACACAGCTGGACCACAGAAGCGATCAACATAATAATGATCATCAAAATATCGCACATTTGATCATAATCATCACAAGTTTCCTGATTCTTCTTTTGAAGTTCTTGTCTATTCGTTGATACACTGATTGTACCTACCTCTCTTTACCTCTCTAGTAATACGAGTGTAAAGATTCTTGTTTTCCTAGGTGGTAGAGTTTCGCAGCGACTCACCCGGATTGGTACCGCCGCCTTACCTATTCCTGCCGCCATCACGTCGTGACGTGTTCCGGTTCGGAGGGTAAGGTAGCCGGTAAACTTACTTTTGCTCGAGGCCTAACATCCCGGCCTTTGGTTGACAACGCAGCATTACCACCTTTGTCTCTAGGCGGAGTAAATTTCTTACCATCAGGAAATACGTCTGCTGGTTTGCCTTCCAATGTCATAAAAAAAATTATCACGTATGTAAATAATTGGTTAAATAAATAAATATAGTTAAAGTACTAACAATATTACAAAAATCTCACCATTATAAGTCTATAATTCAGTTTTAATGAAGCGTCACAGTCTCCAAAGCATTCACTCCATCCTAACCACGGGCCCATCTCGCAGTTCAAATCTGAGAATATAAAGAAAGTAGGTAGGTAAATATCTTCACGTCTATGTACCGAAACGATATCCAGAGATACAACTATGGAACCCACGATTAGATGAAAGTGCTTAGTTCAACAATGTCATAGGTGGCTAAATATCGCCAAGCAGGCACTTAACCAATCTCGTGCAATGCTATAAAGTATCTTCACATTCATATAGGCATTAGGTAGGCAGAGGTACAACCCATGCACCCACGACTAGCCGAAGACACTAAGTTCCACAATGTGTTAGGTGGCAAGCCTATCGCCAACTGGGTACATATCTAATAACGAGCAACATTTCTTTATTAGAAAATTAGAAAAACCAAATTTTCTTTCTGTATTTCTAATATTCTCAACTTTTCTATTTTTATCGCCTCTGTGGTCTAGCGGTTCAGTTGTTGGATTTGACTGCATGAGGTCCTGGGTTCGAATCCCGGGTCGGGCAACAAACCGAAAATTGGGTTTTTTCCAATTTTCTAATAAAAAATGTTGCTCGGGATAGGATAAGTACCCGGTTATAATATAATATAATCGCAGCTTTTTGTAGACTTAGGCTAAGAAGTGGGATTTTTTGTCTTCGGCTAGTCTTGGGTGCATTGGTTCTTCCTCTGCCTACTTCTTCGGGGATATGGGCGTGAAGATACTCACTCTTTACTCACTCTATTTCTATATTTATTATTTTTTTTAAAAAACGCTCGACCCAGGAATCGGACTCGAAACTTAATGAAGTTAACTTCAGCATCAGATCACCAGAGCACAGAGAGGCAATCATATAAGGCGACTACAACACCTGCGAGACTGAAAGTAGGTAAATAATCGAATAATGGAATATGAAAATGAATAAATGAATGAGTAAATGAAAAATGCCTTAGTTTTAACACACAGTTGCTATTGGAATTCAAACTCATTGCAAGTTAAATGCAAAACTACTCCTAAATAAATTCACGGATATACAAAGATTGATAAGGAGAGTGTTAAGAAAGAGTTAGCTTACCTGGAACAGGTGTATCGTTCTGCATAACCTCATTATCAGCACTTAATAATAATGGTTTGACTCGTTTGGTCGAAGTTTCAGGTAATGACGTGGATACTGCAACAACAATTAATAAAATGTACTCAATAACATACAATTACTTTTAAAAAATGGCGTGGATACCGCAACAACAATTAACAAAAGGTACTCAAAAATATATATTTACTTTAAGAAATTTTTAATAAACCACTTTCAAGCAATTTAAAAGCGATTTTCACTTATTTGTAATCTTTCAATGAAGAGCGCAAACCTAATCTAGGTTATTTTTTATTTGTAAAACGGATAAATACATGTAAAAATCAAAAAGATGATTTGAGTATTGCTTTAAAATTAGATTAAATTTTTTCTAAGTTCAAATTTAAAACATTTTTCGTAGAGGTCGTTAACATAAATAAAATAGTTTAAAGGAATCACACACTTATTCCTGCTTATTCCATACTGACTGACACAGGAAACACTGACAAAAATTCTATAAATACTCAAAATGTGTTGTACTGTCCTGTCATTATTGTACCTGAACACCAATTTGTAAGTCATTACGCGGCCTTTTCTATCTGTCCTAAAATAGGATTAAAAAAATATTTCTCATACAAAACAAAAAGTTTCACTTACAATAAAATAACAAACAAAAATAACTTATAAAAAATAAAATTAGTGTCTCTGGAGCCTTAATTACAAAAAAAGGTGTGTGTGCGATTCACACACGATAGAAGTGAAACTTTAGTAAATCGACAAAATAATGAGATGAATATAATATGTTTGTGTCTCCTACATGCACAGGAATGAGATAAATATATATTTGTGTCTCTTACCTGTCGTTTTTTCCGTTGCACCCGTTTTGAAATCACAACGATTCTAAAGAAGTTTCACTTCAAAAAATCAAATTGTAAACTAGGTCTCAATAGAAAAATCATACGAGAATCTAGGTAATATTCATGTTACGGCGCGTCGTAAGTAAACTCACCAGTGTAGACGTTAACCCCGGCACAAGTCCTCTCGCAGAGGTCCCGTGTCTTGAAGTTATTCCCGTTCCCGCCGCAGCCGGTGTACCCGAACGGCTCGCATACACCACGCTCCGCCTCGTAGAACCAGCGCTCTTCGTAGCTGCGGCATGGGCCCACAGACATGGGCAACGTGCACACCTCTAACACAATATTCATCTTATATAACTAAACTAATATACTAACTAATAAGGAAAGCAAAAGTTTATTTTTCAATTTACCAAACTCGACGAATCAATGTAATTTTTAACTGCTGACGGAAAAAGAGCGGTGTTAGAAGTTCGGCATGTCTTTGTATGACACAAACAAAACATAACTTTTGAACATAAAACATAACTGTTGTAAGATAATTTTGGTAATTTATATATGTACTAGGCCTGGACTTTGTTCATATAAGCTTAATAGTTTTTAAAGATTTTCTACTAAGTACTCACTTAAAAGGTATATACTGACTATAATAGCATTAGGCCTGCGGGGCTAGGTATATAGGTATATAGGTAGGTATTCAGTGTCTTTTTAGTGATTATCACTGGGTAAACTGTACATCAAATAGCTGTCAAAATATTGTGTTTTGTATTTGCTACCTCCATTGTATTTCTGTTGGTTGCAGGAGAATGTAAATATGAAACTCGTTATTTGACAGCTACCTATTTGATATATACTTTAACCAGTGATCATCACCAAAAAGACACTGAATAGCCACGCTGGTCATGTCCACTAAATATTATTTATGTATTATTAAAATGCAACACAAAAGTTATGTAACACAAATATTGTTTTAGTATTTCCAGTATTACTATAATCAAATTTGCTATGTACCTTAGCTACTAAATATTCAAAAAGTCATTCGATTTAAGATTTTTTTCAGAATTTTTGAGAGATTTTTGAGTAACTTTAAATGAGACCTTAAATGACTTCATCGTCAATTCAATTCATCGTAAATGACTTAAACGATGACGACATGTACATACCTTTGTGCAAACTTAAAACATACAAAAAGTCAAAACAACCTACTCCTTTTGCAATTTTTGATTACACTTTTAAAACCTATTAATATTAATATGCGAACCTTGAGAAATAGTTTCGTTTTCGCAAGTGGGATCTTCGCCGTCACAAAGAGATTCTTGTAGCGTCATCGTGAACTGACAACGGTCTAGATGCTCCTGCACACCTGCTTCCACTTCGGAGTCTTCACTTGTTACGTTTTCGGCAGATATATTCTACAAAAAAAATTGTAGTTACACGTAAACTTGTGGAATTCCACAATTTACTTCTTCTTTAATTCAAACAGAGTTAAAACTCTTTGTCTAAGGAAAGAATGAGAGTTAATATTTTAGTTTAGTATAATTGTATGTTCCATTCTCTCTATTGGATTGAGTTTGATTTTACTTAGCTGTCGAAAATAAGGGTTTGGTTTGACTTACAATCGCTCGCAAATGTTTAAGTCATATAAAATATGTTCAGCAAGATTTTTTTTGTAAATTGGAAAATCATAAAATATCATGCTGACATACATTTTAATATATTTGATGAGATAACGATTGCTTGGTGCCAGGAATCTTACCATGATAAATCACATGTTAGACAAGCCAAACCGACGGACTTCGTTTACGTGTCGTTCGATACTTTCTATCCTGCAGGGGTTTAATATGAAGATATGTATGAACATGTAAGATGAATTCTACATTCAAATGTCTTTCTACATTCCGGATTTTAAGTTATCTGGTCACTTGATACTGAGTGGTAACATTTACGCCATAAAATTAATGACGAACAAAATACGGGAGAATCTGTAAAGTTTAGACTACTAACCAAAAAAATAAATAAATTGAAACGGTCTATGAGTTAATGAATTATAGCCCCATTTACATTTTGAGTTTTACTCCTCTTCCACCTCTCCCTTTAGTGAGCGGGATAAAAAGTTTCCTATAGTTTTGCTCGGAACAAAGTAACTACCAGCTAAATTTCGAGGTTATCAGTTTAGTAGGTTAGGCATGAATCATGATCGAGATATAGGCAGATAAAGAAAAATTATAAAAATGTGTTCTGCTTTCCAATTTTAGTCGCTTGCGTCTATTTTTTTAATATTGGATAGCATTTAGATCACGTCCAAAAGCATTTTAATTTGAAATTTAAATACATCTTGCTTGAAGTGCGTTGCCGCTATTAGGCATGGAGTACACGCGTCTACCGTAGCCTTGTAATTATTATTTACTACGTTATATAATTCCACAATTCCGCAAACAATTAGTTCTAGACTTTAGTAATACAGCTAGGTACTTGCATCATAATTTAAATACATAAAATATAATCAGCACACGTGTTTGCAGCAAGGAGTCACCCCGAGAGAGTTGAACGCGATGTGCAACCAGATACTGAAGATCAATAAATATCCTGTTACAAACTATGTGCAGCAGCTTCAATGAACGCTTTTGTCAAGACGAGTATGAGTTGTATGAATTAAGTCTACATATGAGAACCTTGCTTAGGAGGTTTTCTCACCCCAGAGGAATTAGTTACCAGATTCTGTAGTTCAGCGAACCGCCTGTTCCATGTGGCGAGCATCCTGCGTACGAGCAGCGGCTGCAGGCGGGCGCGGCGGGNNCCCGCAGCGGGTGGAGCACGGGGACCACGCGCCCCACGCACTCGTCGCGCACCCGCCGCGGGGGACTTCCTGTCCCGCACACGACACACGTACTACACTCACCCAGATCTAACTCATACCCAGGAAATCCTGGGTAATATTGGTTAGATCTGGGTATTGCGCTTAGGGTGGGTTTTTGGGCTGTAGTATTTACTACAGCGCAAATTTTATGCGATGGAGAAAGTTCACCGAAAATAACATGACATGACATGACATGTCAAAGACAAATTTAATTAAATTTGATTTTTTCCCCGTGTTGGTCCGGGCTCCTTTGCAGAATAGACCATCTGCTTTTCTTGCCAGGCAGCTCGTAAAAGGCGAGCATAGGCTTATCGTCGCTAACATCGTGACATCTGACTAGGTGGTAGAGTTTCGCAGCGACTCGCCCGGATTGGTACCACCGCCTTACCTATTCCTGCCGCCATAACGTCATGACGTGTTCCGGTTCGGAGGGTAAGGTAGCCGGTAAAATTACTTTTGTTCGAGGCCTAACATCCTGACCTCAGGTTGGCAACGCATCATTAACATCTTTGGTGTCTCTAGGCGGCGTTAAAATCTTACCATCAGAAAATCCGCCTGCTTGTTTGCCTTCCTATACAATAAAAAAAATATATGCTCGAGTAAAGGAGTGAACTTAGGGCTACAGTTTGGAAATAAACAAATATAATTTTAATACCTAATTACTCTACCATTTTAAAATGTAATGTAAAAAGTGCGATTACTCTACATATTATCAGCAAGTACATTACCGCGCAACAAATGTTATAGGTGGTAATGGCATGAATTCGATCTCCCGATATAACGCATTTTATTGAGTTTCTTATTACAATTTTTCCAAAGTACCTATTTATAGAGCTGCATTTAAACGAGTACGAGGATGCTTTAAAAAAGTTCTTAGAAATGCATGTATAGAAATCCTTTTTCGAAAAAGTTCAGTATTCACGTGAACACACAATATATTTTATGCAAACTGTCACTTGTTTCTGTAAAGTTTGTTCGCACGTAGGTAATAAATTATTTTGTACGAGTTGCTATAATCGCAAGAAATAATTCTTCCATCCATAAGGATAGAACTGAGTTAAAAAAATGTCTATGAAGGATTTTTTTCTAACATTCAGTACACTGTAGGAGTTGCTTTTGTACTCTATTGTACGGCTACGTACTGGGTAGCTTAGTTTAAAAGAGATAAATCCCAGCTGGAAAGGTGACCCACGGCGGGGGCGGTTTTTGACCTCCGTTACGAAAGAAAATGTCAAAAAGGTTGAGATGCTTGTAATAGCAGACATAAGAACATCTACAAATCATATAGCAGAGATCCCAAATATATCATTCCGTAAAGTTTAGTCCATATTAAGTGATTCACTGGGGTTTAAAAAAGTGTCGGAAAGTATGATAACCAACAAAAACCAAAAGCGACGTATGAAAATTTCTTTTCTTTTATTGAAGAGTGATCTCGAAAGGAAGAGTGATCTCGAAAGAAAGATCTCGAGATTGAATAATTTTTGCCATCGCCTTGTCACCATGGATGAAACACGGTATTTTGATCCTTCGATCCTTTAACCATGACCCAATTCGATCCTGTAACTAAGAAACAAAGAAAACGACCATCGTCTTCATCTTTTAAGAAAATTCGAGTTGCTTCTACCGCCGGCAAAGGAATGGTCTTATTTTTTGCATTTTTTCATATCCGTTTTATAAATGTTTTAAATTACATTATACCCTACTACATTTTTCCTGCAACATCAAAATTATTACTCTACCCAGCCCTTTCTTATTGTAAAGCTTTAATTAATTTTAACCTGTGTGGTTTGAATGTTGATAAAAACTACAATCCTTAACCTCTTAGAATCACAACATTATGTATTTTTATTATGAAAATACTCACAGAATAAAACCAATCAAAGTTAGAGGAATTCGTATAATTCCCTCCTGGTCTGCATGTAATGAAACAAAAATAATTTGTATTAATGATAATGCAAATTTCACGCATTGTAATAATAATAATAATGCAATCCGTAAAGCAGTACAGGTACAGGTAGGTAAGGACGAGTTACTTGTAACAAGGTCCGGCGTCACAGGGCATGGCCTGGCTCATGACGGTGCGCGCGCGGTACCCGCGGCTGCAGAGCTTGTGTGCGCGCGGTACGAGGTAGTGGCGCGTGCGTGAGCGCACCCCGCAGCCCTCGCAGGGGGACCAC